>JAODUG010007904.1:0-47190 GCA_027564795.1 Aphredoderus sayanus | reverse complement strand
AAACATAAATCAAAATCAAATGAGTTGCTCCGCTCCCACCAAAACCAACTGCAACTAAAAAATCAGTGTCACTGGATAACTGTAACATCTAGCCCAGTTAGCATGGTCCACTCCATGTTTTCCCTGTGTTCCATGTTTCCCTAGTCTGTGTCCAGCCCTGGTTTTCTGTTTCCCCTGCTGCTTTGTGTCATTGACTGGATTATTGTTTTCACCTGTGCTCCCCTGTATTTAAACCCTGTGTTTGTTGCTGATGGTTCCCGGAGAGGAGCCATTGTTTTATAGTGTGGTGTTTTTAGTGGTGGAGAGGCCTATTGCTTGCCTTAGTTCTGGAGTCCTCCCTAACATTACCTCTACTTTATTGTATACTTCTGTTACCAAACCTTGTACTTCAACCACAATTTCATTATACAATACTCAATAACAAACATTCGATGTTTTTAAAGTTGCTAATGTTTATGTTGCATCAAAGGTTCAAAACAGCACTTTTTTCTTTATAGTATGAGCAATTCAGGTCTCATTGTTCATTGTTTATTGTTTTAAGTCAATGCCGCACACTATTATTTATTCATACTCCTACTACTGACCTATTTTAGTAAAGGACTGCATTTAGTAATTTTATAGAAGTATAACAATTTAATGCACTAAACACAGGATATATTATTCAGTAATTTCCATCAGTATTATTTCTTGCGGAAAACCTTATGAAGTGAGACTGGGAAATAGCATACTGTAGATGGGTATGTCACAGACCAATGCGCTAGCACTTTTTATTACAATACCTTAATGAATTAATTAAACACTTTCATTATGAAAAAGATGAACCACTTAACCCTCCCGCTGTCCTATGGGTCAAAATGACCCAGTACACTCGCTAGTAGCGGCGCCAACCACGACATGGACATATGACGTTCCGCGGTTGGCTCCCTCTGCTGGTAGTCTGCTGAACTCCTTAGGACAGCGGGAGGGTTAAATAAACAGTATAGGTGTACTTGTGGACCGGTATTTGTATTTTAACCTTCCCGCTGTCGTCCGGGTAAAACTGACCCAGCGCACTGCCCTGTTGGCGCCAACCACAGCACGGACATTGAGTCACACAGCCATAGTGCATTTAACCCTTGTGATGTCCTCTGGGTCAAAATGACCCAAATAACCAGCTCTTTGTGGCAGATAGAAGGCGCTAAACCTAATTCTACAGCTTACACAGACATATGATGTGGCCTGCTGACGCAACAAGGTGTGTGTTTGAAACCCGAGGACAACAGGAGGGTTAAAAGGCACAAAAACCAACACAAATAATAAAGAAATAATTAATAAAGAAATAAATACACACAGCAATGCCAATTGAAAAACACACAAATCATACACAATCAGATGGTGCCGCCATGTGGCCAAATACAAGAATTCTGAGTACATCACGAGGGTTAAAACCTGAGGACAGCTTGTGGGTTGAAGGTAAAGAAACTAAAAAACAAATTTCCAGCTGGGCTTCTTCTCCTGCACAGACTTAAAATTAATCTATACTTAGACTGTTAGTGTTGACAGGATTCACAGTCATCAAAAACAGCACAAGCCAAAAATAATTCACAAAAATATTGTGCATATATTATGTAATGTACTAGGGGATAAATTATGTTACCATAATATCACACAATTCCTATGACGTGTGTAGCTTTCACATAATACAGTATTTACAGACAGTAAAACCGACTTGCACATGTAGATAGTAACCATAACATCTTGAATTAATATTCATATTAAACTTTCCAGTACTGCGACATTCAAACAGCTTTAAACACATAAGCATGTGTTTAAAGGTGATAGATTATGATCCCAAATGTAATAAAAAATGTTTGTTACACCCTCCCTGTTTTTTCTGAAAGATTGAAAAACAGTCACAGGAAGGAATATATCAAGATGGAGTTCCTTTTTTAAGCTACACTCATTGTTTAACCACAAGGCACGACAAAGCAGGAGATCCACATTTTCCCAGCCTGACACAAACAGGAGACAGATAGCAAGATACAGGCCTCAGTGTTTAGGGACCCCAACATATTTAATAATATATTACCATAAATACATCTTTGCAAACACCTGGATTATTTGCTCAGAATATTCTGTGTTTGAAACCATTGTTGTTTTGGTTTGAAACTATGAGAATGCCCACCCCTCTCACACCTGAGTGCTGAATGGTATACACTCCTCTCTACTCCTCCCCCGACAGCACTCCTAGGCTCCAACTGCCCAACAGTCCCTGTAGAGCAGACAATTGTTGTTGATAGTGGACAATTGTGTTTCAAAATATAATGTAAACCATAATAATACTGCAATAATTATCTATTTGACTGCTTAAAGTCTTTCAGTATTAGGGGAGGAAAATGTACATTTACAATTATTTGATTTGGAACCCTCACTCTGATTGAACAGAGAAAGGGCTCTGTTTTCAAACCTTAGGCCAACAAGTGTTTGAGTGTGTCAGTGAGAGAAGAGGAGATGGTCAGAGCAAACTAATATTTTCACTTGTGTAATTCTGTGCATAGCCTCCACTACCCCCCATCACCCCAAATCCAAAGTTTTCTGTATTGACCCACATCCTGATGTCCACCAAAGGCATCATCCTAATAAAATGAGAAAGAAGCCCCCCTCCATTTTCCCAACACGAGGTGGCAGAGTCTTTGGGGGAAATAAGGTATGCCTTGGGTTTCTAGGATTGGGGTCATGTACAGTACTTTGTCCTCGAGCCAACAGAGGAAACAGAATAACTATAAGAATTGTTGAGGTACATAATTCAAATACATCCTTATATGCAGAGGCAATGATACATATATACTAGACAAATAATTGTGGATCAATGACTAAAATGACCACGTTCCATCCAAGATTTACTCTCCAAGGCCTTCATTAAGGTCCACCAAAGGGATGCATTTTGGCAGCTTAACATCCATTTGTAACAAATTCCATGTGTAAGTAAGAAAGTAAAAAGAAATTCCATTTTATAAGGTCTGTACAGACTGAGGGGACAGACAATAACAGATGGTCCTGTGAGCTGAGCTGAGACATACTGACACTGGGGGAGATGTACAGACATAAATAAGGAGGTAACAAGCCAAGCCAACCAATAAAAACGTATAGCCAACTTATAAAAATGTACACCAATGAATGGTTCTACATATACAGAGAGAATACTAGCTAACAAAAGCATGTAAAGTACAGTGATGGGAAAGGGATTTGCACCCAATTATAAAGTGCAATGTGTTGTCCAGCAAAACATACATTAAAAAAATAGAAGGGGTATTCATCACCGTATTCAAGCAAGAGCATAAACGTTGCAGCAACAAGTCTTTTCCTGGACACAAATGAGAAACAGAATCCGCATTTTAGATTCAGATTTTTGAAGGATGGCCAATATGACATTTAAAAGAAGGGGTCATCAAGAATGTTACCAAGGTGTACATGTAATTAGACACAACTTCAAGTGTTTTCTTGTATAGAGGTCACACTGTACAGGACTGCATGCAAATGTTTACTGTTTGTAAACAATATACATTTTGTTACATATAACACAAGTTTAAATGAATACAGCTGAGCCTGAAAAGCCTCAGACTGCCTGCAGAGACTGTATCGCTATAGGGTTATTTTGATGTGTTATATTATAACACAGCCATATCGTCAGCATATAAAACGTTCAACCAAAAAAAAGAAAAAAAATGAAATGTGAATTCCCAGACTGCCTTAAATACCCTGTCACAATTTATGTCAAGGGGTTGTGAAAATAAATATGACAATGACTATTCATTATATTTACATACTATTTACAAAATATAAAACACATTACATCTAAATTTTAAAAAGTACAGTATTACATTTCCAAACTATATTATAATTGAAGAGTCTCGTTTAACATCAAGGGGTTAAACAACATGAGCAATATATCCATAGTGGCTAAGGAAGTAAAGTTGGGCTGTGCAGGAAACAGGGAGAACAATTTCCTGTTATGCTAAACGTTTAAGGCACTCCTTCACCAATGAACATTTAGAACTGGAAAACTGTTATCCCTGTATGGGTAGGGTTGAACTAGACTGAAATGTAAAGCTAGCCTACACTTAAAGCTACTATTCCACTAGCCTTCATGAAGGCTAATCCAAATGACTAAAATCGATATAGGCGCAAAACAGATCATGTTAATGAAATTATAGATATGGGGGGAAACATTTCAAAAGGTCAATACAGTACCACATACTAAAGATTTAGCCTTGAAATAATCCTGGATATGCAGGTTATAGAAAACAATGTATTGCCTACCACATTACCTTTGACTAGAACATTATAAACTGAAACGATAGATAGGATATCGAACTGGTTATATTGTTGTACTACTGTAGCATTTTGTAACATGAAACGTCAATGAAAATAACTTCTGTAGTTTACAATCCATTGTAGGCTTAATGATATTGGATGTTGTGCTCACTGAGCTATTCTGGTCCAGTAGAGGAAGCAGCTCAGCGCCTCTCAACCTTTGCCAGTCGCGCCCTGCGCACTGTACGATGCACACGCGTACATCTGAGGACCACTACAGAGCAAATACACAGATTATGCCACATCAGTTTTCTTGTCTTTTTGAAGATTTTATAGGCCTACGTGACATGTTCTTTAGGATATTATTTCGTAAATATTCTTCTGTGTGAAGACTAACTAATGATGGTATTGGTTGCGCCTCTAAAATGAATACAGGTGAGATAATTATATTGTTTTGCTATTCACATTTTTAATATGTGCCTGTTAAAATAAATGTATTCGATTGTATGAGCACACACGAGTGAGGGAGGTAAGAGATCATTTGGTATAACTTTTATTTGCTAGCATTATTGGTCTATTCTATTTTGTAACTACGTTTTAGTTTGAAAACAATGTTTTCGTTATGCAATTACAATTTAATTCAGTGTTCACATTAGACATTTCAGTTTACCATTGTCTCCCAATTTTAGAAAACAGAATACAACCCTTTGGCTTTTACCAGCACACAACATACAGTAGCCTATTTATGAAACAAATTTCCATACAGGAAAATATGGATTTTCATGTGATTTCATGTGAACATGTAAACACATGAAGTTAATATGTTTGGTTTCGCATTTACAATAAGATGCCGTTAGTATGCAGGCTATTACAGTATGTTATTTGTGCTTTAGCAATTTTATGGTTTTTAGTAGTTAAATGAAATGTCCCTTAAATTATCAGTCTGATGGGTTTTAAACCTTTTACTAAATGTTTTGTATGACATTGCTTTCATTAAATTGACAGCTGTTTAGCATTGCTTTTTTCTTGATTTCCCTATTAGAATACTGCTATGTCTTAGTATACCTATATGGGTGTTCTCCTGTGAATCACAGGAAGTGTGAGTCAGGGAAATCCCTTAAACTTGTTTTACACAGTTCCTTTAATACATTTCACATACAGTACTTAATCTCCACAGTAATGGCAGATATATGCATTTATAGCCTACAAGTTATATGTTCTATTTTGTTAAATCTAGACATGTATATTGATTGTGTTTCAACCAATCAATTACATTTCAAAAGCAGTTTCATTTGAACTGAAATAATAACATGCGGATGGAATTATTACGTCATTTATAAAATATTTTTGTTTAGATAGCTGTATAGAGCTGTGTCCATAACAAAACAACTTATTTTTTTGTTGTTTATTGTAAACAACAAAATCTCATCATTTCCTTTTCCTGTTGTTCTTTTAGACTACACCAAGCCCCCTGTTGCACCAAAGCCAAAACTTCTTTGTCACGCCAGTCTGAGGCCTTCTCCACTCATGTCTAGAGCCATCTGTGCAACAAGGGGTCCCAAACCTCCAGTAGCTCCAAAACCCAGAGTTCCTCACGATCTTAATGGGAGAGAGCTGCTCCTATCTGGGCCCCAGGAAGGCTGCAGTAACGGTGGCCTGTTTGCTTCAGATGAGGAGCTTGAACAAGACAATGAACCAGATGATATTTTGAAGTCGGCGTGTAAGAACCAGGCACAGTCGAAGAGCCAGCTGGGCTTTTACAGCATCTGTTCAGGCAAAAGACAATTACAGAATGACTTGACGGAAGAGGGATACATTTTGAAGCAGGAACTTGCGGAGCAGTGGAGGAACAGTGCTGTGAAACAGGCCACGGGAGTTCTGGAGGTACTCACAGTGGACTCCTTGGACACACTGGAGATGACTGACAGCAGCATGGCAGACCACATGGATGCTGAGGGCTGTGATGCAGGTGAGGCCTTGGCAGACACAGACGGCCTTTCCGTGGGAAACCTTTCTGTAACCAGCATCAAGGAAGAGGTACAAAGCTGTTCTGGGATGGAGAACCTAAACTTGAAGGACAAAGAGGAGAAACTCCAAAGTAAGGAGGATGAACAAACAAAGTTCAGTACAGATGAGTTGACTAAGTATTTCATACAACAGCCTGTTGCTCCTGGCAACAATACCAACATGGAGGTTTCTTTATCGGAGAGCAAAAAGGAAGAAGAGGGTGAGGAACATAATGGTGGTGTCACTTGCTATACATCAAAGCAAGAATGCAGTCATGAATTTAAGAAAAGATTGAAAGAATTCCAGCCCTATTCTGCTATTAATGAAGACAACATCAATATTCATGACATTATCCCTGAATACCAAAAACAGCTGTTGGACACAAATGAAAGGCTTTCTGATTTAGAGGTTGATGCTATTCTTGAGCCCTATTATATTTCTACGGAGGACATCATTGGCAGAAGGTTTAGCCTAATGGGCAAGGAAGCCGATGGATTAGCAGATGGTCCGGTCATACTACAGAAACTGCTGAGCAACAGTGTAGTTCTACGCAGTAAATATTACAGTGTCTCACAGAGTGTGGAGTCCATACTCACTGGCCAGACAATGCCCATGGCTTCGGAAGTCCACCAGGAGACAGGCACAGAGTATGTCAAAGACACTAAGAGCACGGCAAACCCGTGTCAGACACATATTTCGAGCACAAGTCAAGAGCATGCAGAGGCGTTATTGGATGACCACCAACCCAGGTTCAGACTAGTATCTATCTCAGTGCCCACGGAGACCGATACCTCTTTGAACTCTTCTTTCTCTGAAAGCCAACTGATGTCCCCTAACGACACAGGGGATGACCTGGAAGGTCACATAGTGCCATTTTTGGATGACACCACCGAGTCAGAAAAATACTTGAGTGATGAGCATGTCTATGAGGAGGCAGGGCATGACTCAGAGGAGGAAAATGTCCTCGCTTTTAACAACAGGGCCATGGTGATGCGTTCAAGCTCGCTGTCGACCAAAGTACCCAATTATGTGAAGGGGATGGGCTCGGAGGTTAATATTCAGAAGTACAGCATGGGCGGATTTGGCCTAACAACTCCTACAATGAGCAGCAGTCCTCTATTAAACACAGTGCGGACTAAAAGCTACTCCGAACCACCTCGTCTTGCCATCTACCCTCGGTCGATTTCCATGGAAGGACGGGACGCTTCTCTCTGTGTTTACAGGGAGACACATGGCATACCGCAGGAAGAGAGAAGGAGAGAACACGGTCTCTCTTTGTCATATGCCCTCAACGCATCCGGAAGCTTCTCCCAGCGGTCACCCATGTCGTCTAGTGGCCTGTCTACACCCACCTCGCTGGTGGACATTCCTCCTCCATTTGAGCTGGCTTATATTACTAAGAAGCCCATTACCAAGAGCTCCCCTTCCCTTCTCATCGAGGGAGACTCGCCAGAAAAAAACAAGAAGAAGAAATCTGCCCTTAAGCGCTTCCTGATGCTCAAGTTCAGGAGAAAAAAAGATGCTACGCCTGTTGTGGCTGCCAGCCCGTCTTCCACCAGGTCCTCCACAGAGTCCAGCCACAGTGCCCCCAACAGGCTGCTAGATGTAAACAAGAAGATAGGTGGCTCGCCACATCTCAGTTCCCGCTCTGGAAGTACCCCGCAGGGTTCACTCAGCCAGTCCACTTTGTTGTTCTACAAAGACAGCAAAAGAAAGGCAGGCTCTGTGGCCTTTCTCAGTCGTAGTGTTGTCCGGGTGGAGTCATTCGAGGATCGCTCCAAGGTGCCTTTTGTCCATGTTCCTCTGACCAAGCCTCGCTCCATCTCCTTCCCAAACACAGACGCCTTTGACTACGAGAACATTCCTGCTATTAGCTCCGACTACGAGAACATTCAGGTGCCACAACAGAGACCAGTCAGACAGGAGACTTTCACAGAGTTCTTTGAACGTCCCAGTCGTTCAAAGTCGTCAGCCAATGAAACGGACGGTTATGTGGACATGAGCAGTCTCCCCGGGTTTGAAAGAAACATCCGCTCAATGGAGGATGAAACTGAAAGGTATGAGAACAGTTGTTGCCTTTGTATTTGTATGTACATTTATATTTATTTGTGTGCAGCAGGTTTATGTGTAGAGCTTTTACTTGGTTGTGGGAACATTGTACATACAGGTGTGTGTCTGTGTGTGTGCGTGTGAATGTGTGTGCGGGTTCGTGTGCGTGTATGTGTATGTGTGTGTGTGTGTGTGTGTGTGTGTGTGTGTGATCTAGAGGGAAGAGATTTTGTGAGACAAGACGACACCTACAGTATTATGTATGTATCTAGCAGGAAGAATTGTTGGTGATCCCTGCCACATTATTCACATGTCTATTGCATTGTTGTTTGGGACACTTTATTACACTTGTGGGGGAAATTATTTATAACTATTTATTGTGGATGGTCGCTGGCTGCTGTAAGACCACACCAGGCATTCCAGGGCGGTGGTGTCAGGCTAATGGGCAGAAGCTTCCCTTTTGTATTGTACTGAGGGTGGTGGGGGAGTAGGTGTGGAGGTAATTTTTATGTATTACTGGATGTGAGAGCCAGCCAGTCTAGGTTATATGCTTGCCTTGCTTGGCTGTCTTGGCTGTGGTTCCGCAAATGATGAGACCAAACAGAGGTAAAGTCATTTCAATCCCACCCTGTCATCTTGGTGGTTTGGTTTTGTCACAACATGCTGTACTGACATGAACCCGCCTCACCCCACATGCCTGCTTGCTGTGCTACTATCATACAGGCTGGTCAGGATGATTAATAGTCACCGTCTATGGGAGCCATCGCTTTTCTTTCTAGCCAATCACAAACAACTGAGATAGGATCTTAGTGGCGGTACTGTATGTTCTGCAGTCAGCAGTAATGCTAACTGTTTACCATTCCGATGGTGTGGCCGTTGCTGTGCTATACTGGTGCAAAATAGGATTTGGTTTTGGTTTTATCCAAAGTGTTTATCCATGATGGAACACTGGAACATCACGGTTTCTGTTATGGAAAAGATAAATGTATGTTTCCTTTACAAGTGTTAAAACGTGTATTCATTCATTACATAAATGGATTCTGTGCAGTATCCTGTACAGAATGTTTGAATCATAAATCATCCGCTACCATGAAGTGTACTGTGCTCTGTTCTACTCTGTGGGTGTTATGAATCCATAAGGATGTCTATAGTATGCTCCTGCATCCACATTAGGCTTCCTCTTAGACGAGGAAGTTTATAATGTATTTTCAGTCATTTGTTTACAGTGCACTTTTTTTCATTCAGAAGAAAAAAGTGGTGGTGGTGGAATTGTTCTATCTTCTAAGATAATGAATCACTGTGTATTCTTATTGGTTTCCAATCACATAAATAATGGTTTGTTTGAAAAAGAGGGGGTTATGTACAGTAGCCCGCATACAGTACTGGTGCATACATAATAAATAATAAATAATAATGTAACACACTTAATAATTTCAATTTCACTATAATGGAGCTTAATGAAATACTCTGGTCTTCCATATTTACCATTCTTGAGTCTGTATGCAATTGAATATATATTGTTCTAAAGTTTATAAATTGTTTACCCTGGCTGGTGGTTGTTAGAAATAGTTAAGATGAGTGAAATGTGCTGTAAGGTGGTGGCATACAGTATGATTGCAATTGGCTAGTTTACAATTGTAAAGGACCATTATTATATTGCATACATTTGAGATCACTGGCTGCTTGGAACCACTACTGCTATTACAAATTGTCTCATTAATATCCAGGGGAATGAGAACCAAATTGTTTTATTTCCTACGGTAATTTATCATGACAGAGCCTTAAGCCATCATAATGTATAACACTGCACCCAGACCATTTAGTGAGAGCTGCATTGAGGAGGTAATGGGCCGTTCTAATGTATCAACGTAGGTTCACTTCCAAATATAGACATCACATATGTAGATGTATTAGCTAACTATCATCTCAGTAGGGCTGAAACCATTCATCCTTACATTTATGTATGGCAGTATAACACTGGCAATACCACTGGCGGGGTTGAGGAGTCTGCTGTCTGCCACCATTTACATTTGTAACTGAGCAGGATCTATATAATATAACATCTATGTTATATTCATTAATATAACATATATGTTTTATACAGTATTATAGCATACCATACATCTGTGTTTTTCTGCTGAATTTTTAGCAGCCATGTCTCTGGTTGCTGTCTGTGACAATTGTCACTATAGGTTCCCTCCAGGATCATTTTATTAGCTCCTCTATAGCTGCAGTACAGTATTAATGTATTCTTTTTAATATTTTAATGTTCAATATGTTTGATTATTATAGCAATATTTCCAGATTAAGACAACTAAAATTGTTCAATGAGAAATATCTTTGTAATGTATCATCTCACAGATAAAGGTTTATGGACAGATATGGAGTATGGTATATCTAGTGTGGCATAATATATTAGACAAGTCAAACTATGATGAGAGTTGAAACATTACACATTGTAGCTCTACTGGTACTCTTAAATGATTCTAATTTGTGAACTTGAATTGTTTTATAAATGTAAATATATCTTAAAGTAAATTGTAGGAAAGCCATATTTAATGGTGATTTCAACTGCAAGGGAAATTCTGGACACATATCAAGGAGCATCCTTTTCATGGAAATGCACACAAATGCCACATTAAGTGAGGTCTATAACAATATGTGTATGTGCATCTTGGTGTGCATACAATATAGTTGAATGCACATTTGACTAGTCTTGTGTTCCTTCACAACAGTGCCTACACTGAAGCCTACAATGTGTGCTCCATGGCTGCTGGTCCTTCAGGTGTTTCACCAGCGGAGGTAGAGGAAGAGACAGCAGCCGACGAAGACCAAGGACGTACCTCGGAGGAGGAAGATGGAGGGATGGACTGCAATTATGACAGACGGGTGTGTCTAGAGAATTGCTGTAGAATAACAGTGATTTTACATGTTCAGGAACAAATGTTTTTGCCCCCAAGAATTTTAATGTCAGCAACGGAAATGATAAAGTACTGAGCCAGTAGATTAGTCCCTATGCAGAATTGCAAATGCTTTTTTTCAGACAGCTTAATTTATATGCTAGGCCTTTGCGCTCTAATCATTGACTTTCACACCTTCATTTATTATAAATCAATAATGTGATTGTTCACAGCCTGACGGCCGACCCAGGGCTTTTTACATTGCCAAAGAACTAGTGGACACAGAGAAATTGTAAGTGATATGTAAATTCCTCTAGTGAAGCCACTTACACCTCTCCCATATACGTCCCTCAAATATAATTTAGTTATATTAATTACAAGTTGCTAATCTATTCTCTGCCTACAGGCATGTTGAAGGCCTCAAACTTCTCCAGGAGGTAAAGCTGCATTTATTGTATAATATGTTTATTGTTTAGCCTATAGGAAATCCTTCCCAATGATAGAACATTAAGATAAAGATAAAAGGAAAGCAGCAGTGTGTACACTGAGTGGGTTTGTGCTTTTATTGGTGGATGCAGTTTAGAATATATGTAGACAATTAGCATCAATTATTCTTAAGGTATTATTGCACAGTTGCAGGATAGTTATCAGTAACAGGGCCAGGGTTGCTAGCTATGCAGTGCAAGTGTGTCTTGTTTCTAATACACAAGCACCATCAAAACACCATGTTTGTACCCCACTCTCCTCCTGGTGCACCAGGACTTCCGGGAAGCAGTCAGAGCAGCGGTGGGAGAAGAGGGGCACCCCGTTTTAGAGGAAGAGAGGCTGAGAGAGATTCTCAACGAGCTGCCTGATGTTTACGCCTTGCACCGCACAATCCTCACCGAGCTGGAGAATCGAATTGAAACCTGGTGAGGTGCCAACACATACTGTACACACACACACACGCACACACGCACACGCACACAAACACACGCCCACACACGCGCGCGCACACACACACACTCTACATTTTCATTCACTGTCCATATAAAAGCACACCAATGAATGCAATAATAATAACAAAGCAGTTTGTAATTAAAATTAAAATTATTTTGATTACAATTACATTTGATGATTCAAATGGGTTTTATTATCATTGTTAAAATGTGTACATTTCTCAATACTGTGTATGCTCATATACTTAATAATTATTCCATTTCTTATTATTAGGCTATATTTGAATCCATCCTCTCTCTCCATGTTTTCCCTCAGGGATGAAGGCCAGGGGATTGCAGATGTCCTACTCTCCCGGAAGTCTCAGTTCTTAGTCTACACCACTTACATAGGTCACTACGACCGGAGCATGACTCTGCTGGAGGAGAGCTGCCGAACATCTCCTGCCTTTGCAGCTGTGGTTCGCCAGTTTGAGGTCAGATTTAATGCTGGTGGTTTTGTTTGAAGTAAATGAACACCACTTGACATACTCAAGATGTATATGTCAATAGTCAGTCTGTCTGGAGACAGCTTGTTGATAGTTAAACTCAATTAAAACAAACACACCTCTCCCTTCAATGCTACTGTATGTGTGTGGGGTGTAGGATGGTCTAGTGGTCTGGGTGTTCGACTCCCAGCCGGAAGGTTGTGGGTTCGAGCTCCCAGAGCTGGTCTACCTGCAAGCATCCTTGGACAAGATGTCAAACCCCAATTGTTCTCAGTGGTTAGGTGCTCCTTGCATGGCTTGAACCGCCATCTTTTTGTGAATGTCCAACTATATGACAAATGTACTACATGTAAATTGCTTTGGATAAAAGCATTTGCCAAATGCTGTAAATGTATACAGTATGGTGCTGATTCAGAACCTTCGCGCCACACATTATGAATGCATTGTGAAGGCTAGGATATTGTTGTTTTGTGTGGTCTGCACTACTTTGTTTTGGTTCCTATTTACAAAGCCAGGGTTGAAACACCAGATTATTTTTTCAGCATGCACAGAGAAAGGTAAGATAGCGGACTTTGAGGTGACAAAAAATGTATTCGCTTACAATCACTTACTATACGCTTTAAAGTGTACAACTAATAGTGTCTACTGTTTCTCCACTTTCACTCTACTGTGTGTATACTGTCATGGTACTGTGTGTCTACTTTCACTCTACCGTGACTCTATTATGTCTGTACTCTGTTTATATTGTGTCTCTACTGTGCCTCTCTGTGCCAATCTTTGAAAAGGAACCTCTAGCAAAAAATGTTTGTTTGGCTGCCTGTGCTATTATCTTGATGGGGAGATCAAGGCATGCTGATACTCTGCTCTGCTCATCTTTATTTGAAAATCGCTCATGGGTTTGTCATATCCATGATACGTTTGATTGCTTGCATGAAAACTATGTGTTTGTGCAGGACTATTATTTTAGGACTCGATTAGTCATGAACAGGCAGGCACACACACACACACACACAGAAAGGGAGTGAGTGAGTGTGAGAGTGTCAACACAAATGGATACTAACACGTTTTCTGTTCAACAGACACTGTAGTGCTGACCAGCACTTTGCGTAATCATCCGTGGGTCACACTTCCAATTGCCTTTTGTTAAATCGGCTATCCATCTTAGATCTTGGACAGTCTAAAGCGTCTTGATGATCGCTGTTTTGTGGAAGATGCAGCACTTGACTTGTGTACATTTTAAAATGGGATCCTTTACCGAACAGGCAGCCATGATGAATATGCTTTGTCTTCTCTTTGTCT
Organism: Aphredoderus sayanus; assembly: GCA_027564795.1. NCBI lineage: Eukaryota > Metazoa > Chordata > Actinopteri > Percopsiformes > Aphredoderidae > Aphredoderus > Aphredoderus sayanus. The sequence continues at coordinate 33,219 of JAODUG010007904.1, read as the reverse complement.
CAGCAGCAGAACCCAGCCAGTGGGAACGTTTCCCTCCAACATCAGCTCCTCCGGGTCATAGTTCGTGTCGCACAGTACCGCATGCTCCTCACCGGTATGTTTATAAAGGCCACTCACAGGCTGGTGCCAACATCAAACCGCGCAGTGTAAAATCCAATATATTATTAATGTTAGCATGTGTTAGCCTTTTTTCTTTCTTATTTTAAGGTTAATTCATTTCTTATTGTCCCCCAGATTACTTGAACAACCTCTCCCCAGACTCAAAGGAGTATGAGGACACACAAGGTACAGTGGAATGCAGTGAAGCTCACTATAGTACTGTGTCCATGGGACCAACCACAGGCACATAAGGCTCTCTCTGCTTCCTTTATTATACACAGCAGTGCCTTGCTGGCCACTCTCTGTTGCTGTATAGGGAATGTATTTGGGCTCATTTGGCATGGAGAGATGGCCAGTAGAGGGCCACTTTAGACCTATTACCTTGCATTGGTAATACACTGAGTGGCCGTTTCAGCTGTCCACTGTGTGTGTGAACACTGTTTGTGTTATTCATGAGAAGCTTGACTGCAGCAACACTGTGGCCAGCCAAATGCTTATCTCTGATAGGATAGCCGGCGCCAGGCCAGACAACTATACACTTCCAGGGCCCTGCCCTCTGACATGGCACCTTGGGGGTGGGGTGGGGGGTGGGGGTGACATACTGTATGGTCACTTATTGTATGAAAGCAAGGGAGGAGGAACTTTCTCTCCACTGCAAAATATTCACCTGGCCACTTACTGTCTCCCTTGTTACCTCCACTTCTTCAGCGGCTGTGGCAATAGTGTCGGACATCGCAGATCAAGCGAATGACAGTTTGAGACATGGGGTGAGTTCGTGTAGCGCATTAAAGGTGCTGTAGGTAGGATTTAAAGCTATGCATGGTGTGTCATTTCTTAGAAACGCTAGACATCTGTCAGCTATCAGTGAGTGAAATGATCTGTGAGAATATCGACTTGATTCCACCTTGATCTCGATTTTTAACGCCGCCCAAAAGAATTCGGACCAATCGGGGCCTCTTTTTGTCTGATTGGTCCGGTGACTCTACCTTGCCTGTCACTCACATGAATGCGTGCACACAGCTGCAGCAGCTTTGTCAATGGCCCTTCTCAATGGCAGATCAACAGGCTCCAGAGGGAGGGACTAGAGGAGGAGAGGGGAAGGTTTTCATGGTTGTTGATTTTCAATATCATACAGTACATTCATTACTTTTTAGCTAGCTCTCATTGCAACACTCAAGTACTACCTACAGCAACTTTAAGTGATAATGTGTAATAGTGTATAATATCTTGTTTAATTAGATTATTTCCAATACCTTACACTACAGGACATATATTCAAATGTAGAGTAGTGTAAGGTATACACTACTACAATTAAAGCGACTGTCCGACCAATTTGTTTCTGCGCTCTGTCTGATGTATAGACACTACTCCTTCTTGATGCATTTATCTGCCTGTTTGACCCTCGGAAACATTAGTCCCTGCCTTCTTTTCTGACTCATTCTCAGGACAACCTGTTACGCCTGGTCAATATAGAGTACAGTGTTCGCGGCCAGAGAGATCTGCTGAAACCTGGCAGGGTAGGTTGTGATAAGAGCATTGTTGAAGTCTGAGCCATGCCAGTTTCTTCCTTTCTGCCATTATACGTGCTGGTGTTGCCCATGACAACAGTTAGCTGGGAATCCCCTGGCTCTCACTATGCCAAGAGGCTTGGTTTAAAGACACAGCATCATTTAGAAATGCAATCTACAACTTTGTAACCCTACTCCCCTTTTAATTACAGTATTATTGCTTATATTTTTTCACATACAGTGCAAACATTTGACATGAAAGTAATAAATATAACCTATATATAATAAATTATATTTAATCATATGCACTTTTACAATAATCCTGGACTTTTACAATGTCCTGATCCCACTCTGAGAACCACTATTTTCCCCTTGTTTCTCTAGATGTATAGATATAAAAATGAATGGTTCCAGGTTAAACTGCTACTGTACATACACTTGTTTCAGGTCTTTGTAAAGGAGGGTACTCTGATGAAGGTCAGCAGGAAGAGTAGACAACCTCGCCATCTGTTTCTGGTAAATGTCACTTCCTGCTTGCTCTTATGTATACAATACTGTATGTTGACAATGTTACATGTGGTTTTACCTTCTTATTTTATACCTTGTAAACCAGTGTTTACATCGTCATGTATATCAGAACATTATAGTTATATTTTCTTTGAGATCTAACATGCTGGTGTCATAAGTAGTCAGGCATTTACTGCCTGTTCTATTTCAATGTCCAGACTGGGCTATTGAGAACTAGCTTCCTGGCAGGATGTTTCTGAATGCCGACTTCCTGAACCAACTCTTTACTGACATCACAGGGAAGGTCAATAGCTTTTAATTTTTTGACTATCTTCTGCATAATTCAGGTTAATGTTTCTTTAAGCTCTTGACTACAGACTTACAATGGTTCACAAAGTATCATACACAATAAAACCATTGAAATACTATGAAAATATATAAAACAACAATATCAAGCATATATAAATATATTTAAAAATAGAGATATAGGATTAATGGTAAAAATAATAGATACAGTACTTATACAGTACGTGTCTTTCTAAAGTGATGTTGGCATATACACATTTCACAAACACATTTCACTATTATTCTATAGTATGTCACAAGTGCATTGTGAGTGCCTCACAAATAATAATAAAACTAAAATACAAAATGAATTACAAAGAGCAGATAGTGGTTAGGCATCATGGTGACCAGGGATGTTGGACGTTTCTGCATGGGAGATGACCACCCTCCATAACCACTAACCTATCCTGCCCCTTTGCCATCAATGATATTAAGATTCTACTACATGTCACTATGATGTACTGTAGGGTACTCTTATCTTTTAGTATGCAGCAGATATACAGTATATTCTTTTCTATAGAACCGCTGACTGAATGTTATTAAGTGTGTTTGATTCTACTTGATCTCCTTTCACATTTAAACGAATGATGTGGAGGATATTTCATAATTATATTCCTGTCAAATAAAGCTGTGTGAACAATAAACAGTGTGCCATCGTATTAGAGGCGAAGACACATAAATAAACTGTTAATTAACATTTAGTTACATTTTAAGTTTTTCTTTCCACCCTGTTATGAAGCAATATGGTCTGAGCATTGTGTTGGTGTGGTTACAGATATCTGTCCTTGACGGGCGATAAAGAATGACCTGCTAAAGTTGTTATTCTGTTTAGACTTGAATTACATCTCTCCTCCCTTCCCTCCCTCCCTCCCTCAACATCCTCCCATCTCCATTTTTACCCTCACATTGTAGTATTATCTTAATGGACCAGAGATTGGTCCTTTTTCAATACAAAGAGCAAGAAAAAAAATTCAAGGGGAAAAAGAACAGTTGAAAGCAAACAAGTAGAATAGCAATTTAAAAGAAGAGCAAACATCATCTTTCTTGTAAAAAGCAACACTACAGTGTTTGCCACGGTGTATAGAAACTCCTGAAAGGGAGATACTATAGATACTTGAGATACATTATGAACTTTATTTGCTGGTAAAGTTTGACGATTTGATGAATGAGGTCTGATAAGGTTTGATAATTCGATAAATGTGTTTTTTGTGCCTCATTTATGCCTCTAAATGAGGCATACATGAGTTATATCTGGTAATGTTAAATGTAGGCACTGCAATAGGAATAGTCCAACTATCAATTGGTTTAGGGTGCCACCTAATGGTGACATACTGCACATACTGTACGTAGACCATGTATTTTGTTCAACTTTACACAGAAGAAAATTAACTAATTAAGTAATTATATTTGTTTTGGCATGTATATTCAGATAAATTGCTTAATGTTTTCTTATTAGTTTGAGTTCATTAAGAATAATTATCTTTCAGATGAATGATGTACTACTTTACACATACCCTCAGCAGGATGGGAAATACAGATTAAAGAACACTCTCTCACTAACCGGAATGAAGGTCAGACATCAACCTGTTCTCTTATATAATTATTTTCCAGTTGTCTTTACAAGAAAATCTTTTTTTCTTTAACATGTATGTGTTAATGTAATGTAATGTAATACTCAAAAAATAGTTCAGTATGTTTTTGGCTTTATTGCTTTTTTTTTTCTTTTCTTTTTTTATTATTTACAGATTTCTTACTTTTTGTAGTGATTGATGTTTGCATCTGCTTATTAACATTCCAGGTCACTAAACCCATCATAGAAAATGCACAGAATGCACTAAAGATTGAAGGAAAAGACATTTCCATCACTTTGTTAGCAAGGTGAGTCTAAAAGTTCTGAATCATTGTAAATATAATGTGTCATCAAAATGATCTATGACTCTTAGATAATTTTTAACATAAAATATATTGAGGTAGTCCAATTATGAAATCTATCACAGAATGATTTCTATTTTAAACATGTATCTTAACCTAGATAAACACCTTGTTATAATACTAATAAAGCTGAAATATATTTCTATAGGTTTTTAGAAAGACTGAGAAGTGTACTGAGGTTGTGACTGTGTTTACCTTGTGTGCAGCTCCTGTAATGAGAGAGATGACTGGTTTTACACCCTTACTCGCGCTGTGACAGAACATGAAAGAGGCCCTGGAGCATTTAGTACTTCTGGAGAAGTAAGGACAACTACAGCTAGTTATATTAGTTGTGCTGCATAAACAGTGTAGGCTATGTGTTTTATCTGTGAGTGATGTTATGGCAGTGCTTCTCAAATGAGACCATCTGGGGCCACAACATGCTCGCTTTATTTCCATGGGTCAAAAATGGGTGTAACATTTTGTAGAACTTTGTAGAACTTCTCTTTGTGTCTGGAAACCAGCATTACAAAAACTCTGTTGTTTTGGTTTTAAACTCAAAGTGCATGACGCTCCCATACATGCTGAGTGGCCTATACTCCTCTCTACCCTCCCTCTTACCGCTGTCATACCGCACACTATTCTTTACCCATTCCTCTAAATCCACCCACACAGTTTCAAACATAAACAGTGCGGTAGGGCAGAAATGTGGGGTACAGGGGGCTCTACAATGTGGGGTACAGGAGGAGTGTCACTTTTTAGAATATATTCCAGGTCATCAGTCTACTCAGTGTGTGTGTGTGTGTGTGTGTCAGGCCAGAGAACGTCTGTGGATGTCTCTTGGAGAGAAGGCCCCTACACTAGTGCCAGTGTCCCAGGCCATGATGTGCATGAACTGCACCGCTGACTTTAGCCTAACATTGCGGCGACACCACTGCCATGCCTGCGGGAGGGTAAGTCACACACACACACACACACACACCAGTCTAACACAGAACAAGTGTACTGCATATACAGTACTTTACATGTGCGTCTAATATAAGGCAAGAATTATTTTGTGCCTTTGTAGCCGGTGCTATACGATGTAGAGTGTACTGTACTGGTGACTTTGTCCTGTCGGAAATAGATTGTTTGCCGGAGCTGTTCCAGAAACCGCTATCCACTGAAATACATGAAGGACCGCCTGGCTAAAGTGTGCGATCACTGTTACAGCGAACTCAGGAAAAGAGGTACACAGTCTCCTAATAGTAGTCTCTTTTTAACCTTTCTTTCTGTCTCTTCTCTCTCTTTTTGTAGCATATGGTAGAACTGGCTTTAGCTGTTTTTGCACAAATCTGAATGTACATTATGGATAGTCAACATTAGAGTTATGGTTGTAGTGGTTATTTTATAGATCTAATACAACTCTTCGACAAAGTAGGTTCACCATCAAGGCCTAATAAAGCTATGTATTATAAATGGCCTTATGGCAATGACCATGTAAATGAAAATGGGCCACTGAGTTGTACTGAGTTTTATGATTGTCTGTCTCGACAGGGGAAGATATATCTGCATTAACAAATAGCAACAGCCCCCGGCTAAACCGTACCAGCAGGCCTCTTTCTGCCGTTTTCCAGAACATACATCCTCCCAGCCTGTGGCGCCATCGCAAAGGGATCGCATCTTTCAGCCAGGTAGACACAAATCTCTCTGGGATTTAGCTTTGTGAAACCATCCTGACTGGCAAGCGCATAAAGATGTTGCTGGTCAGCATCAGCTTGGCCAGAGAAACTCAGTGACGGTTTGTTCTGTGGATGCAGACAGCAAAAGCAAGAAATGCTTCATCTTTCTGTTTAGTTGAGGTTGGTCCAATTGCTGGCCAGCGTGTCATTATAACAGTTGTTGTTTTGGTTAGATGAAGGTAGTCCAATTTCCTCAATAACTTAAATTGACCAACACAAAAAACGATATTGAATTGTGCGTTTCCGGCCTCAGTACAAACATCAACCCCTGATGTCGTGATGTATTTGCAAATTACAGTATTACACTGTGTAATCTAAACAGACCCTTTTCTTGTTGGCATGATGTCTAGGTGACAGTGTCTGAAGAGGGGTCCATTAGCGGTTCTCTACAACGCAGCAAACGGAGCAAGAGGAACTGGAAAAGACTGTGGTTTCTCCTCAAAGATAAGGTGCTTTACACCTACCGGGCTAAAGAGGTGAGGGGGAACATGCACTCCCCTTAAACCTTACTAATTATTATGTAGTTACACTATTGTTAGAGTTCTACCCTGACCCAGGAATGTTGCAGTCTCTACCAAGAACCCAATATATCCAATAAAATGCGGTAAAGCCCTGTGATAGACTAGCCTGTTTAGCTGGATAGTGCACCTTTAATTGTACACCAAAGTGCATTGTGCTACAGAAACAGATGAGAGACTCCTGTGTTTATGAGGCTTTCTGGCTCTCACACTTGTGGTGAGTCCAAGGTTTGAGTCTAATACAACAAGGAAAGAAGATAATTAATCTGATAATTAATCTCAATGTCTGCTTCACCTACTTCTCTGTTGGTGTGTTAATGTCCAGGAGAAGGTTGCGTCAGAGACTTTGCCTCTGTTGGGCTTCACAGTGAAGTTGCCTGACAGGCAGGACTGGGTGGGAGATCCCAATGTGTTTCAGCTTTACCACAAAAAGACGTTGTTCTACACCTTTAAAGCTGAAGACAACTATACAGCCCAAAGGTGAACGCTCTGCTTATCTGATTTTATCTGTCAAGTGTCATATGATTGTAGAAATTAATTACTAGTATATTATAATTAATTAGTATATTATACGTATACTGTATTCATATAGGACTTTTTACTCCCAAACCTTAATACACATTTTGAAGAAAATCTCAAAATAAATAATAAACAACAAATCGAAGAAATGTGGGGTTTAAAAAGAGACTTTTCAGGAATGACAGCTGTAGGTGTTAAGTGGCCTGCAAAGAATAAAAATAAATTGGCAGTGAAGAGTATAATGACATAATGTAATATGAAAATACCTTGATTGTTAGTATGAAGAAAGACAAAACATTTTTAAAGCATTGAGGACAAATAATAATCTCAAGATCTCACAATACAGTGAAGTACATGTATATCAGGTGTGAATTTAATTACTCTCCATAAAGATTCGTTTTATTTTACTCAGAGCAAGCTTCACAGCTCAAATAATAATATAACATAATAATATAACCTCTGTAATTAGATAAAGCTGCTGCAGTTGTGAATAATTCTTTAGTATTTAAAATGCTATAACTGTATAGACATTACAGTTCTAATATCAGATTTTGTACAGGTGGGTGAATGCTATGGAGGAAGCCACAGTTTTGTAAGACGTCACCCTGGGCATGTTGCTAAAAATACTGTCTGTTGCTTACACTTCTACATTCCCTGTGAGCAACGTCCTACCTACCAAAAGCCTTAATGGTAAGAACAATAGAGGAAAAGGAAGAATTAGGAATATATTGTGTTATTGCCCTGGGAGAGGTGAAGAAAAGGATCTTAAGTGAAGACGGCGTTGTGTCCTTTTGTATGTGAAGTGGACGCAATCACCTACTTGGTCAAACCTTGACTGTCCCCAACCTGCAGTCACAGTAGGAGCAGGAGCCAGGAGAGGTGTTGTCCTATATTTGTACCACTCTGGAACATTACTACAGTATTACTGTAGTGAAGCAATGCATTTTGTACACTTATTTCTCAAAATTCTAAATTTTTTTCAAACTTGTTTTGTTTAGTAACTGAATAACTAGTAACTGAATTTGTCTTTTTCAGCATTGTTTAACAGCCAAACATGTACCCAGCTGGCATATGTACATTCCTCACTCTGCTGAATTACTGACTGCTTTTCAGTTATATTTTCATTCCTTATGGATTTATGTTGAACAGGTTTTTCACCACCGGACTGAACCTAATAATTTAAAGGCTGGATTATTACTATTCATTTTATACTGTCATACATTATGGATGCTTATTGTGTTTTTATCATGTTCTCAATTTTCAGAGATTATCTTGCAGTTGCTATAGGCTATGGATGTAAGGATTTGTTTAAATAAGGATACTTGCTTTATTTGCACTGATACAAAGAGAATGAACCTAAAAAAAACAAACAAAATAAACAAATTTGTTTATTCATTGCAGTGTTCTAATTATGTTTAAATGTGCTCCAAATCAGTCCAAGCTTTCGGATACTCTATTTTATTTCCTTGTGTTTGGAAAAATGTTTGCCCAATATCTATATTGTTTATAAGTACCTCTGACAACATGTCAATTCCTATTTGTACAAACACTGAGCTCCATCATGTCATGTTTAGATCATTTTCATGCACATACACTGTATACTGTGTGTTGTCTGGAGTCAAATATTAATAACTGATTTGTGTAATCAGTGTTGAGGACTGTACTGTACTTGAGATCTTATTAATGTTATTTCACATATTGCTATCTTTAAACTAAGTAAACATAAATGAAACACCAAGAGTGGACATTTATATTGTCAATGTTGTTATTCAAAGGTGTGTGTTATGGCCACTAGATGGCAGATTAAGCACCATGGCACAACAGGCTGGCGTTTTGTTACAGCATGCCCTTGATGGTGAAGCTGAGCAGACCTAGCAGAAATGCTAAGGTCATTGCTGATATGCTGTTCATACATGTATTGCCACCCAGTATACGACCATGTAAAATGTCACACAATGGCAGTGAGTCTGTTGCATCACAGTACCCCATTTAGACGGAACACCCCCACATATTCTAGATTTAGATCATCATCCACCACCAAAGGAGAAGTAAAAAAGTTTTGATGTGCTATCTCTTTAATTCATATAGCACATACGGCGGTTATGAAAGGCACCGGGGACTGTGAGATGCACTCAGTACGTGCTGGAGCGGACAGCCAAGGAAAGGCCAGGCCTGCTCTGTTTGTAATGCTCCCCTGAGGCTTACTGACCCAGAATGGTATCAGGGAAAAAGTTTGCTTTCTGGATCTGTTGAAAGTTGCACCTCGCCCTATTTAGAGGCTCATTCATCAGTTTGTTCTCCCTCTGTGTCCCCTAACCACCTATCTTTCTCCTCACCTGCTCACCCTTTCCTTCGTGCTATAACGTCCTCCTTGTGCTAATCTATATTTTCTGTGTTTATTTTTGTTCTTTGCTTTCTTATGCATTACAGACTTTTAATTTAGGTTGCTATATTAACACAAGTTCTCTGTATCATGGAGTGGAAAGATCCAGGTCATGATTCATGTAATTTCCCATTGGTGTACCTCGAGCACAAGATTATGGAAAATAACTATACAAACACAATATTTCCCCTCCCACACCAAAAACCTCCCACAACCTATGCAATGGTTCCGAACAATGGCTTCCCACTGGAATGATCTGTACCGATTTTTAGAGAGCTGGCTAAGCTAGCCTTAATCTAACAGCTGATGCTACTTCAATTTCTTTTCACACATGGCCCATAATCAGTCCTGAGTTATTAAATGTTATCAAGTCTAAGTACACAACCCTCGAGTGAAATAACCCTAGTTTGTCTGAATAGGGACGCCAGCTCTGTTTAGTCTTTCTGTCACAAGCTCATTAATTGGAGAAAATAGCTTCTTTGTTATAGTCATGGTTTAGCCTAATGGGAATACATTACTTGTGGTGTGCTTAACACAACACAAGACCTAAGAAACAGGAAGTGTCACAAACTTGTTGCTAATGTAATGGTTTGCAAAGTGCTGGGGTTGGGAAATTCTTTTTAGATTGTGTGATAGGGTCTATTGATATGAGAAGTGTCATAAAACAGACAGATGCAAACAAATATATCAAACACACAACCCACCTAAAAAAGGACAGGTCCAAGGAGAAAGATTTTAGCTCCAAGTCTCTGATAATCAAATAATGAGACATCTCAATGATTTTAATACGTTTTTTATGTGCTGAACTTCCTCTTATTGTTTCCGACCAATGTTCGTCTGAGTTATGTACTGTATATTTCTCCTAACACAACAAAAACCATAGACACCATAGGCAATACAATGCCTGTTATTCTAATGTCTAATATACAGTATGTATGTGTGTGTGTGTGCACAATTTTATCTTTGTGTTAATGTGTTTTAGATCATCTTTTTAAAGTAAATAATTATGGGTTTATCAAGATAAATCAATGAAATAAGGTTGAGGTGAACGTGTCGCCTTGACATTGGCTCGACAGTTCTGGGTTCGCCGCTATCTTTTGTTTCTCTGCGGAGGAAAAGAAAGAGAGTAGAGGAGGTAGAGGACTGAAGACTTGCTACAGTATGTCCCACTTTGCCAACTCTTTGCAGCCCACACTGACAAGTCAATGTTACACCTATTCCGCCTCCTTTAAAGCTTTAAATAGCACTCTCCCTCTCCCTCAACAGGACATAAAGAGCAAAAAACACAATTCCTATACTCTTTATGCAGAGTCACTACTCTGGCAATTGGCCAACTTCTAACATAATGGTTTTCAAACCGAAGGTTAGAACCCTCTAAAAGGTTACACAACGCTTTTAGGGAGAAGGGGGTAAATATTTTGAGATAGATTTTTGATTGGTATATTTTTGTTGTTGTCGTTTTACCAACGTTTTATGTCATTAGCTCTATAATATCTTTAATAAGATATGCATAAATGCGAGGTTTATAACCATACAGTACAACACAATAAAGGGTCACTAGTTACTTGATAGATGTCACTAAGTCCGTGCTCACAGTTATCGCGGAGGCCTGAAGTTGTAAGCTGAAACCAATGCAGTTGTTGTCCTTTATCAGAAGAAAGCAAAGAGCAGGGGTCTCAGACTCGGGGCCCGGGGGCCAATTGCGGCCCGCGGAACAATATTTTGTGGCCCCTTACTTGAAATCAAAGCTTAGTGTTAGTGCGGCCCACGCGTTTCCTCTCACATGCACCTGCGTGAGCCGTTGCCCTGGGCGTTTTATATTTTTTAACCCTTGTGGGCTACCATAGCTCAGGCTCGTGACAACAACACGAATTATCAATGTTGGTCACTGGAAACGTGTTTTGGGAGTGTCACCCAGTGAAGGGTAAATATATTCTGGAATACTTGATGCGGCCCAGCCTCACCCATACTCTACCTCCAGCCTCCGGCCCCCAGGTAAGTGGAGTTTGAGACGCGTGTTTTAAGATATCTAACAACATCACAACACAGTATGTATGTGCATGCGTGAGTAAGATACAGTATGACTCACAGAATCTACCTTCCAAAACGTCATTATGTCAAAGAATGTGGACACACCTGTACAGTACCTGTAATATCTTTTTGTCAGGTTTCACTTAAGATTGATCGCAACAGCAGCCAAACTGGATGTTTTAATATCTCCGAATTTGCTCATACCTCAAAGGATTCCTAGTAAATTTAATTTTGACTCACCACAAGTAGTAGCCAGAAATGAGTAACTGACTTCTTGCTTATTATGGAAATCAGTTTGTCACACTGACTCAGCTTCCAAGGTGCAACAATACAATCTACAGTACCACACATTTACAAAACTACAGTTCCTTTAACACTACTAATAACATTCATAAAACCTAAAAATGCACTGTATCTAACACTGGGAATGGTATTTTCCCATTTTGGGGCAACAAAGACAGCCTTAAGGCTCTGTTAATTATATGTGTTGAATCATGGCATACATTTATTTTTCTATTGCTGCTGATTAATTGTATCATTACTTTACTGTACATACATATATATATATATATATATATATCCTATCTTATTAGGACTATGCAAAAAGGCAAATGGAGCTCTGCCCACCATGTTTATGCACCACTTATGCATGTACTTGTATGGGGGTGGGTACTAGCCCACGAGGGTTACAGCTCAGAGAGATGCTAAGAAATCTAAAATAGATAGAAGTAGTGCAGTTGCAGAAGCACATTCCCACAGCCTCCACAGCCGCAATGCCTTGCCCAAACCAATCCAGACTATCTCTACCTTTGCTATGTGATGTAAATTGCACACACACACACACACACACACACACACACACGCACCCACACACACACACACACACACACACACACACACACACACATATGCGTACTCGCACGCACCAACACACATGCTGCAGGAATGTAGGACATTGTAGGACCAGCAATGCAGACTTCAGCACAGATACAATGTTGTCCGGGCAGTTTTTCCAGCTCAGGTAATCTAGTGTGCCTGTGGTGATGGCATCACTCAATCAACCAAGAAGACTTGCAGTGGCATGTGAATAATTACATTTTCAAGGGCAACTTTTTGAAATATATACCCATCACTGACAAAACTATTACTCAAAATAGGGCACACGAGTAGTACTACTGGGGCATAGACTAGTTTGTGTGTGTGCGCGCGCGCGCGCATGTATGCGCGCGTGTGCATGCGTGCGTGCGTGCGTGTGTGTGTGTATGTGTGTGTACCTGGTAGACGTCACAGCCTGCCAAGAAGCCAGTAAGAGCGCGCCACTTCCTCAATTTACGGAATCAGAACGAAAATCGAGAGGAGATAGAGCAGAAAGAGTACGATCTGTGACTGCATACTGATCCACGACATTTTGACGAATTTGCAGGACGAGGTGAGGTTCACTTTTATTTTCTATTGCTTGTGTAGCATACTTTTAAATATTTTAGACTTTGCATGAAGTTCTATCGAGGTAATAGTGACACTGAATGACAAGTTTGCGGTGTTCATTTTGAATGTTTATCATACAGAAAGCCTTAAACTTTTAGTATTTTAATTTAAACAAATGTGCGTGTTACATTTCTCGTGGTGAACAATGTGTAACTGTAGCAAAGCTTTTACATTTATAACTCCTGCGTTAAAGACCTTGTCGACTTATGTAATAGTTTTAACTCTATTACATAGTTATTTGATAAATATATTATTTAACTTAGGCCTAGTGGTGCCTTATTTTTAAAATGGGGTAACTGAGATATCCCCCAGCAGGCCCTAAGGAATGTAGGCAAGTCTGAACAACAAAGAATAGGAGCTACATTGTACACACAATTTTACACAAGTAAACACACAAATTTTACACAAGTAAATTCATTACATTTCATGTAACTGCTACATGTTACAAATATTGTGGGTGTCATATTTCATTCAGTCAACTGAAATCAACCACATCCTATTGTGTCAGAAGCTGCAAGCCATTTGCACCAATACTGTATCTTTAGTTCTTGTTAATTGTGTGTGTGTGTGTAGGTAGGTGTAAGTGTGTGTGTGTGTGTGTGTGTGTGTGTGTGTGTGTGTGTGTGAGTGAGTGAGTAAGTGAGTGTCTGCCTTGACACACATTTAAATTTGACAGTTAATGTGAAACAGGGCAAAGTCAAAATACATACATAATAAGCATGTATTAAAATAATATTATTTGGAATGTGGCCTGGAAGGGAATTGTGTTGACCTCTGTTACAGTAGAGATCTGTGCGAGTACATTACCTATTGTCTTAATTTTAATGGAGGAGAGGCAGAATTGGTGGCATGGTGCTCTTTGGGCAATGCTGTTTTCCCATGTTTATCTTTGAAGTTTTTAATGTGTGTTTGGCACCGTTTGTCTCTCTCAATCTACTGGTTAATTTATCCTGGAGAGAGCCCCTCACATGCACCAGAGCTGAGTCACAGTGCTGGTCATTAGGCTGTTACAGAATAGACTGTACAGTAATTTGTACACCCATGCTTGCTCTGCACTTTCCTTGTTCTATATCTCATTATTGTTTTATTATTATATTATTATTATTATTATTATTATTATTATTATTTATTTTAAAATTATTTTAACAGACACCAATATATGAAAAGCTATACACAGTGCAACTGTTATATATTACCTATCTCATTCTTAAAATGTTCACTATTCACTATATTCACTATATATTGTTTATCTCATGTGTGTTGCAGAATCACCAGATCTACATTATAATAACATTTTAAGATTCTACATGGCAAAAAATACACTTTTGCTGTACTGTTGTTTTTTTTTACGGTATTTAGATGGTAAACATTAGGTTTATATTATATAGTATTATAGCAGTATTAACCCAAAACCAGTTATCCAGATGTATGCTGATTGGATAATCCATTGCTGCTGTGCCACATACATTTCCTAGTTATTTTTGCCTGTATAAGTCAGCACACAGCAACAGGCACAATATTTGCCTCCCCCTACCACTAATGTATCCACACAAGCTCGATTATCTCCCTCCTTTTCTAGATTTATCAGGGTTAACATAACCCAGGCGTGCTCTGTGGCTATGTCATTGGATTATGGTACGTGTTGAGTCCTGCTCCAGTTTACACTTCCAGGCAAACTGACAACGCATACCTAATGTAGGATCAAAATCACAGGGGAAACGTTCTGTACTAGTAGACACAGTAGTCATTGTACACAACAACATTTATAATGACATTGTTCACACTTGTAATGGATTTCTAATCAGCACTTTTTTTCAGTGTTCTGATACAGATGATCACATAAACACACACCTATGTTGATACTAACCTTTCACTAGTATATTAGTATATTCCTTAATCTTCCTTTTGGTGGAATTTTTGGAGTTATTCCTTGGTCTACGGCTTTGAAAATGATAATATGCATTTTAGTGTTTAAGTATCCTTCAGGGTAGATTCTTTACATGCTTAAAGAAACTGTATATCTTCAGTCCCATCATGAAACATAAAAACATTTGTCAGTTGTCAGACAGACATGTTTAATGGTTTGTGCACGCCTGTCAAGCTAGGTGTTCTTAAAATGTGTACTGAAATGTGCTGCCTTGTGCCTCCTGTAAAAGGGTGTGTCTGTCTGTTTGATGACACAGCTATATTGAAGTGACTCATGGTTGTACATAGCAGGTAGTTAAGAGAAGCGTAAGCATCCCAGCATGGTAAAGAGTTCCCTGTTTACAGTACATATCTGTTTCTTGTGGATTTATTCATCATCGGTGTACTGCCAAAGTGAGAACATGTCCACTGCTTAGTGATGGAGAATCATTTTGACTATGAATATCTAAAGAAAAACATGGTAGAACATACAAAACAAACAGTTATAAAAAGAGATATTGAATGATCAAACTGTAATTCACTCTAAGATGCATTGCAGAGGGAACCTTAATGTCACAGGGAACTAGTTTATGGTCTGAACCCCCCACTCCTACACACTCCCACACACACACACACAAGAACACATACTTCTCAGTCATGGTCACCGTCTGTTGAAGTCGCTGTGACCCTGTGTTTGTCCGTCTCTTGCAACAGGTGACCCTTGGTGGTCGTCGCCATGGCTCCTTTCCTGAGGATCACCTTCATCTCCTTTGACTTGGGCGTCCTTCCCCAGCTGCCCAATGACCCCTTCTGTGCCATTAAGATGAAGGAGGCATTATCCACGGGTGAGAAACTGGTGAATCAGGGCTTGCTTTGACGCGGGCAGAAGCTCTTCATTCAGTAGGCTGTTTAAAAATAGATCTTTGGTTGCCTCGGGTGTTTGAACCCCATAAAGGGTTGTATTGCCTGTATGTGTCCTTGAGCTAAGATGCCTAGCCTTACTTGACTCTCTCTATTTCTCTCTCGCTGTCTCTATGTCTCTCTCCCCTCCTCCCTGCCCATGTGTAGAGCGAGGTAAGACCCTGGTTCAGAGGAAGCCAACCATGTATCCGGCCTGGAAGGCCAGTTTCGACGCCCACATCTATGAGGGCCGCGTGCTCCAGGTGATGCTGATGAAGACGGCCGAGGACCCTCTGGCCGAGGTCACCGTGGGCGTGTCTGTCCTCGCCGAGCGCTGCAAGAAGGCCAACGGGCGCTCAGAGTTCTGGGTAAGACGTCTCAGCTTCGTTGCGCTCTTGCTTTGGGAAATAGAGGGCAGGTTATGATGGCAGAGGGATGGCCCACTCCCAGGTTGTGGGTTAGATTCTTAACATGCACAACTTACTAGGACGAAGAGACTCTCAAACAGCTTCTGCCTATAGGCCGTCAGCCTCCCGGACAATACACCCAATACTATCTCCACCACTCCTTCACCTCTACTGACTGTTGCACTGGCACAATGCACTTGACTTTTTTTATACTTTAATTCTCAAGTTATTTTAGTCTCTATTTGTATCTACTTTGTTGCATCTTACTTTACTTGTAGTTTATACCATATATATATATATATATATATATATATATATAGTTTATCTATTTTCATGTATTTATTAGTTACTATGTTTCATTGTATGGTTTTTAAAATGCACATGACAATAACCATTGTGATCTTGTTTACCTGTAAGCATCCTTGAGCAAGATGCCTAACTCCTCCCTACCTGTTCCTTAATGTGTATTTGTAAAAGTTGCTCTCTGAATGTCTCTGCTACCTACTTATAAAATACCATTGTGTGTGTGTGTCATTCAGTTGGATCTCCAGCCCTCTGGGAAAGTGAAGATGTCTGTGCAGTACTTCTTAGAGGGAGCGGATGCAGGTACGAGAGGATGAATATGTGCCTCCTTTTTTAAAAACGTTACAGCTTTCAGAGCCCGATAATACACATAGAGAGCTGCTGCTGTACTCAAAGCCTGTGGTTGTTCTCGCTAGTGGAGAACAAACAGCCTGCGAAGGAGGAAGAAGGCCCTACCCTGAACCGCAGACGGGGAGCCATCAAGCAAGCCAAGATCCACTTCATAAAGAACCACGAGTTCATTGCCACCTTCTTCAGACAGCCTACCTTCTGCTCTGTCTGCCGGGAGTTTGTCTGGTTAGTTACTCTATATACACAACTTTGGCTAGTGGGAAACTAGTACTTCTACACACATTACATGATCATATTAAGACATCTTCCACAATCAGGCTTAGACCCTCTCATAATGTCTAGTGTAAACTGAGTTTGAAAGCCTGTTTTTGTGTTCCTCTCATACACACAGCTCTGACAGAAAGTGTTTCACATTTGAATCTGAACTTAATTTTCAGTTTCAATTGAATTTGTTTTTAGTTTAGGCATACAAATTCAAAGCGAAACGGTTCAGTTTAATCTCTTTAATGATTTGCGATTGGGCCAGCCGGCTGCAGCTGAACGCTGCCTCTGTCACGGCGATGTGGTGCCATACGACGGTCAGACCGGACAAAACTAATTGGATGAGAACGGGTATGGTTGTAACAATTGCTTCAGCAACTATAACTCCATTTAATTGTACTCTGGTCTCCAGCAAACCTGTCCTTACCTCACATGGAGTCAGTCTATACAGGTCTGCTGCCTGAGTCAAATAGACTTTAAAAAACATTTCAGTCTTTCTTTTACACTGCTAAGGCAGTACAAAATATTAAAATCACTCTGTTCTTAGTTGTATGATAAGGTATGGTTTTAACACTTTTTAAAGAAGTGTTAAAACCAACCCCACCAGGAGTGGGTTTGGTTTTAACACTTCTTTAAAAAGTGGTAAAACCATCAGCCATTGTTTAGCTAGATGTATTAGGACTGTGGTTTGATATTAACATGAGAACATCGTATCACATGTTGCCAAAGAAACTGCATTTTCATCATGGTATAGATACTAAACAAAAAATAATCTTTGTCAAAAACTTTACTTTATTACCTCAAAATCTGTATCAAAGAGCAAGTATGTAAATACTGAAATTATCTATTTTATCATATCTTATCTGGTGGTTTGGTGGTGTTTACAACTCTCCCTGTGTAGAGAAAGGGGGGCCCCCTCCCAACATGTACTGAACCTCATGTTTACTGAAATATGATTTGCAGGTTCTATATAAATAAATGTGACTTAACTTGATAAAAGAAAAACCTTCTACCTGCTATTTCAGTTTTGTTCAAACAACTGCACTTTTACAATAAAAATACGCAATACACTACTTTTGAATTCAATTTTGAATTTTGCACGTAACTTTGCGATTAATCACAGAAAATCATGCAATTAATCGCGATTAAAATTTGTACGTTTTGCCCAGCTCTAGTTTCTGTATGTTAAATGTTACAGACTTGCCTGGTTTCACTAGCGGGAGGTTTAATCATTCACACTTGATCTATGTCACCCTAGTCAATTATCTGCTGATCGCTGATTACTTGATCTTGCTTTTGTCTTTCACAGGGGATTAAATAAGCAAGGATATAAATGCAGACGTAAGTGAGCTTTTTAAAATGCTTAAAATGTTGTCCCAGGACATAACTAATATGTATGTATGTATGTATGTATGTATGTATGTATGTATGAGTATAAGCATGTATATTTTATTTCTTTTGTAGACCAACAATTGCAGACACCATATGTTATTTTATTTTCAACAAAATTGCTTTCATACAGTAGTGTGTCAAAGTGTGCATTCATCTGTACTGTCCACGCCCCAGAATGCAATGCGGCCATCCACAAGAAGTGCATCGACAAAATCATCGGCAGATGTACAGGCACGGCTGCCAACAGTCGGGACACAGTGGTATGTTGACACCAGTTACCTCATGATTTAGTCCAGGCGCACTGTGTTGACCACATGCCACTGCAATGTTCACTCTTCTCAGTCAACCCTGGCTTTTTGTTCCATTGCATTGATTAGCCTGTCAAGGGTGCTTCCACTACCACTGTGAACAATGGAGACGTCACTAACTTACAAAGTGTTACTGGGTCAAAGTCTAATGGAAACACAGGCATCAGTCACATTCAGTAGCCAAAAGGATTAGGTCCCCTCTGGTAGCTATCAATATTCATTGATGATGAATCCTCACTTGCTCACACAGTATAATTATGTCAGGTTTACACTGGGGTTGTGGCGGGGGAAATGCATGAATTGAAAGATCATTTTTTCTTTTTTGTTTGCCATGCACACAAAGTGCCCAGCCCTTATGGGTTTATTAGAATTAGATGTAATATTCCATTACATTTCAGGTCATTACAAAATTACTATTTTACAGATAATCATTTTCTGTCTACTTTCTCATGCTTGGAAAATATAATCATCTATAAGATAGGTTCCCTTCCTGAGGCGTAACTCATGTTTTTCATAGTCATCCAGCCAATTTAAATAATAGGAAATACTGTACCTTACCTAAATTTGTCGTAAACAGGGCAGAAAAACTGAAAATGGAACTCATTCTCAATTTCCTTTTGCTCACATAACAGTCTCTTCTTCTGAATTGAACTAATCTCATGTTCAGTTTGACATTGTAGATTAGAAACCAAATACTGTACATTATAGGTGAGCAGTGCATATTCCCAATATATATTTTGTGAAAATGTTTTAAATCATGTTTAAATCAATCAAATCAAATCGTGTTCAGCCAATATGATTTTGTGAGTGTGATCGATTGCATTTAACCATACAGCAAGCATTCTTACAGAGCTTATTGTTTTATCCATTACTATTATTTTTCTACTACAATTGTAAAAACTAATTTTACCTAAATGAATAAACCTCAATACTTTTGAGGTTTAGTAATTGTTGAGACTGACCAGAAACTTATTTTAGGAAAAACACAGATGTTAGATGACAGTTTGTGGATGCTGCCTGTTGTGGGGGTTGAAGCAAGATTAGACAGGTGCTGGTGGGATTTGCCAGCCACTTGCTTTATTCCATGGTTCACTTAAGTTGTCAGTGATGAGTCCCTTCTCTCCCCAAAGTTCCAGAAAGAACGCTTCAAGATTGACATGCCACATCGCTTCAAGACCCACAACTACATGAGTCCCACCTTCTGTGACCACTGTGGCAGTCTGCTGTGGGGACTGGTGCGACAAGGCCTCAAGTGTGAGGGTATGTACGTTTCAGACCACTGTCTTAAATCACACAAACACATCACTTGCGCTACATCAAGACACATCTTGATGTAGCGATCTAAACAGATGCTGAACAGATACAATACACAAAACTATCTCAGCTAAAGTTAATATATTGGGGAATGGGGCTGTATGTTAAAATAACATAATTTAAATGTATTCTTGTGGTGTAGACTGTGCCATGAATGTCCATCATAAGTGTCAGGACAAAGTAGCCAACCTATGTGGAATCAACCAGAAGCTCCTAGCTGAAGCACTAACACAAGTCAGCCAGGTGAGTTTCCGTCATTTCCGTGTGTGCGCACACTCACCGAGGTATTGTGTGGACTGTGATACTCGACCCAGATGTAGTTGGGAGATTGGAACCTGAGCTTCCAACACTGGTGTGTTTAAGGTTTGTGACAAAGACAAGGGGCCAAGCACATTCACATTTGTTCTGTTAGCACTCCTCTGTATTCATCTGAAAAAAATAAATAATTTCTGGTCAGATCTGGTTCACTGAAGAGTTTGCACCTCACCCATGGCCTTACATGTTCTAGCTTGGTGCAGGTGCAATGTAATTATATCTTATCTGGTTATAAAGGTGTTATAAAGGTGTTATAAAGGTGTTGTGGTTATAAAACCTTTATGATAATATACTGATAAGTTGTGTCAGACTGACAGTGTGATTTATTTAAGTACACTTTTATATTATTCCTATATACTGTAGTATGTGGAATTCTGCATATGCATATTTTATTAGCCAAAAAAGTGTATTACGGTAAGATGCAGCTGGTCTTAAAGGCCTCAAACAATGCCAATGTACAATCTAATTTTGATGCTTGAGCTTAATATTCCATTCCATTGGTGTTGCATTGACTTGTTTCTTTCTTGTGCCAATCAGAAGTCATCTACACGCCGGTCAGATCCGAATGGGCCTAGTATGCCTGAAATTGGCGTCTACGATGAGATTAACAAGAACACTGGCCTAGATGTTACCGGTCAGTGAGTTGTTCCTTTTCAATGTGCATGTGTACATAATTCTTCTCCTGTGTCCTTTACGTTTAATTGGGTTTACAAAACATTGTGTGTACTGTGTGTGTTCTTTTTTGCCGTCAGATGGAGGGCCCTATGGAAAACTATGGGAGGGCTCCAGTCCGCGTCCTGTTTCTCGTATCACCCATCTAACACGCGTCAATGTAGACAACTTTGTCTTCCACAAGGTCTTGGGAAAAGGCAGTTTCGGGAAGGTGGGCCTTACAAACACGTTACTAACGAGTAATGGCTACCATATTACCTAGTTCCTGTAACACAAATTATTCCTTGCTTCTCCTCTCGTCTCCTCTCCTGTGTTCCTAGGTTCTGTTAGCTGAGCTGAAGGGCCGTGGGGAGTTTTTTGCAGTGAAGGCTCTGAAAAAGGATGTGGTGTTAATGGACGATGATGTGGAGTGCACCATGGTAGAGAAAAGAGTCTTGGCCTTGGCATGGGACAACCCTTTCCTTACACACCTCTACTCTACCTTCCAGACTAAGGTAGTCCCATGTGCTTGGCATCGCTGCCATTCTGGCCTACATTAGACAGGATCTCACGGTGTATCCTGCATTCAGGAACATCTCTTCTTTGTTATGGAGTACCTGAATGGGGGAGACCTGATGTTTCATATTCAAGAGAAAGGACGCTTTGACATGCAAAGAGCAACGTGAGTACTGCCTGTGACAGACATGCAACCTGATGGATATCTGTTTACAATAGCTGTTAACAATAGTGGTTCAGGCAGGCTGGGTTTATGCTGGGTTTATGGAATCTCTATCTATCTTTCTATCTATGTCTCTCTCTCTCTCTCTCCCCATTTCTCTCCCTTCATCTCTCTCTATATATAACCTGTTTTCTTTATAAACTACGTTGCACCTGATACATTTTGGCCACCAGCTGTTCTTCAGTAGTTGCAGCCCACTTGTTGACTGGCCTTATAAGGAGTGAGATGTGTGTACAAGTATTTCCCCTTCTTTATTTGTTTGAGTGTTGAACTGTTAGGTAAAGGAAAGTGTTGGCATGGTGCTACTGCCAAATAGTGTCTGAAATACCAGAGGGACTACCCAGAAATGTAGCATCAATCCCCTTCTAAAAAGCATGTACAACAGTGTACTGCAACATTCAGCCACCTCTAGTTAAGCTACTGTAGGTCGTTATTAAGCTGCATCTTTGACCTTACAAACATGGTGGACGTGTGATCTCATATATATATACACACACACACACACACAAACGCAAACAGCCTTAATAGATAATTGACCAAATGAGAGCAAGACATAAATGCATAGAGGATCTTGACTAATTCCCCATCGGTCATTTAGGTTAGATTCACATGTGCCTCAGCCTGTGCTTTTTGTTTGTTTCTACAATGGTAGTGCCTGAGTCTCCCTGCACAAGCTGGCAGTGGAATGGAAAGTCTCTCCGGGGTTCGGTTTCCTGCTTATGCAATAATTTTCCCGAGGCAGGCAGTGGTTCTGCTATAGAGTTTCCAGTGTGCTCTTAATCAGCACAAAGCTACTGTTCTTCCAGTGCTAGCCTCTTAACCCAGTGCCACAGATAAACCGGTCCAACCTCTCTAACACACGTGGTTCAGGGTTCAATGTTTGTGAACAAGACAGGTAGAGTTTTCATTGTTAGTCTCTTCAGTCTGTCTGTTTTCATCGGTCTACTGGAAGACATTGAATAGATTGTACTTGAGATAACACTATGAATGACCGACAACTGAGTCACAGCAGTGTCTCTGTCTCCTCTTAGCCCTCAATCACTTTGACGTCACACAGATTATTGGGAAGTTGCTTGGTAACTCGGTATTTTTTTTTGTCTGATCAGCGTTCTCAGGTTTCACATTATGAGAGCATTATTCAGTCTCCTACTGCATACAAATGTCCTATCAATTATTCAGCGCCCCGCTGAACAGGTTAACAGAGTTAACATTGTTCAGCTGCCTGATGAGAGAGAGAAGTACACAGCAGAACTAGACAGCTTTCTATACACATGCTTAAAGCTAATTTAAATGTCCCCCTCCCTACTTGTCTTTTCTTATAGCTTCTACTCAGCTGAGATCATCTGTGGACTGCAATTCTTACATACCAAAGGGATTATCTACAGGTGTGAACACAGTTGCCTTAATCCAAAGAGATGTATTATAGAGCAGGTGGGGGTTGTTTGAGATCGAACCCAGCAGAAAGTTGTGGGCTCTACCCCAAACAACCCCTATGGTACAGCAGAGGACCTGCTCCTTAGGTAGGTAGGTAGGATAAGCTAAGTGAATTGTTGACTCACCTATCCTGCCTGCTGCCCAAAATGTTACTTCTATTGCATAACCCACTTAATGAAAACACAAATGTAAATTCTTATTTGACAAATTCCTTTTCAGAGATCTGAAGCTGGACAATGTAATGCTGGATTATGAGGGACACATAAAGATAGCAGACTTTGGCATGTGCAAGGAGAATGTGTTTGGAGAGCACCGGGCCACTACCTTTTGTGGGACTCCTGACTACATTGCTCCAGAGGTACATCAGCTGAATCCCAAGACAGCCTTCCATCATCATTTAGTGGAATAGAAAATATGCACTTTGACATGGATTTGACACTTCAGCTAATGTGCCTCTTTACATGATTATTGATATTCGGTTACACTCATGATTGGGCTTCCTTGCCTCAAGTCCACATGCTGATATTAGGAATGAAAAAGTGATTTTGTTACTATATTTAATGTTTTCTTTACAACCTCCAACCTTGACTTGACTTTATTATATCACAAAATAATATTGTTCAATAATTTCCTGGTACTGAGAATATGATTCCTTGGTCAAACATGTCTTGTTTGGCTAGGCTACAGTTTGACCAGTGTCATATAAAACAACAATATAATATGCTCAATAAAAACAGCAGCCAAATGGAATATTTTATACCTGCCAAACAGAAGCATGTGGAGATGCATAATCAGTCTTTTCATCTTTACCATGTGATTATGTCATATCCCATTAGATCTTGCTGGGGCAAAAGTACTCCTTCTCAGTTGACTGGTGGTCTTTTGGGGTGTTGCTCTATGAGATGCTTATTGGACAGTCACCATTCCACGGAGATGATGAGGATGAGTTGTTTGAGTCCATCCGTATGGATACACCCCACTACCCTCGGTGGATCTCCAAGGAAAGCCAAGACCTCATGGAAATGGTCTGTATAGCTTCATTTCTCAAACCTCCATTTGGTGTACTACTGAGGTTCAAAATTGGCAAACATAGCGAACGTTTGTGAACATATTCCAACAGTTTTCAGTTTGTCTTGAGTTTGCCGTGAACACAAGCAGATGATATAAGGAGGTCGTTCTCGGCCAACACACATTGATGCTGGACGAAGGGTTACAGTTTAAATTTAATACTTTTGGAATGTTTACACAAAACATTCAAATGTCACTTTGCCACAAGTGTTCGCCTCCATTCGCCTATTTTGAACGCAGCTTTGTACTTCCTTGTTCTCACAATACCTTTTATGTTGTAGTATATCTCGATTCTAAGGTATGATTTTGTTTCCCTCTGCCCATGTAGCTGTTTGAAAGAGACCCCAGTAACAGGCTAGGCATTGTGGGTAACATCCGTTTACACCCTTTCTTCAAGTCCATTAACTGGCCAGCTCTGGAGAGAAGGGAGGTGGAGCCGCCCTTTAAACCAAAAGTGGTATGTTTCATGGATACCCTGAAAGGATCATTTATTTGTATCTTGAATTACTCTCGTGGTTGAACCCTTGGCTCATGCTGTTCTCAACTCAAACCTTTTTGTGTTACTGTATACCTGAACTTATATAGATTAAATATTAATAGTGGGATTTGTGTGCATTTTTACAAGCTTGGTCTAGATTAGTGGTCCTCAACCCTGGTCCTGGAGAGCTACTCCCTTGCATGTTTTAGATGTCTCCCTGCTCCAATGCACCTGATTCAAATGAATGGGTCATTATCAGGTATCCTGCATAAATTGATAACAGCCCATTCATTTGAATTAGGTGTGTTGGAGCAGGGAGACATTTAAAACATGCAGTGAAGTAGGATCTCTAGGACCAGGGTTGAGGATCACTAATCTAGACCAAGCTTGTAAAAATGCACACAAATTCCACTATTAATATTTAATCTATATAAGTTATGATATTGACAAACATTTTCTGGTCACTTACAGAAAGCACCCGATGACTGCAGCAACTTTGATCGGGAATTTCTTAGTGAGAAACCTCGTCTATCCTACAGCGATAAGAACTTCATAGATTCGATGGACCAGTCAGCATTTGCCGGTTTTTCGTTCATCAACCCCAAAATGGAGCGCCTCCTAGAAAATTGACATGCTGGTCATTTAGAACTTCTAATGTTGTAGATCAAGCTAGGGTCACATGACTGCTGTCTTAGGGACTGTTCACATAGGCTATCACTGTCCACCTTATTTTTTTTTTAACACAACAGATGTGTTTGTGTGGAGTTTTTTTGTAGTAACCTAATGCTGGGATAAATTATGTATATGATTATGCAAGAGAAATCTCAAATTGTGTAACATATTTCCTTTTGCCACTGATAATTTTTGCTTGTAGGACAGGCTTGTTGTTAGCGTATATTATATTTAATAGTTAATATATACTGTATAATGGTCGGATGTGTGTATAAACACTTTGCTTCCACATTTAAAAATAAGGTGGATGCTTGACAGCTAATGTGGTTTATGCTATCTGAAAACAAAAATTTGATAATTTAATGCTGCATCCTGTCTTTTACACTTAATATGCCAGCATGCACTCTGTTACGCACAATCAATTTGCCCTGTATTCCCCGACTGCACACAGACTGAAGAAACCTCTGGGTGGGTCATGATCCTGACCGTTGTGAAGTGGACCAACATATGATTATACAATGCATAGACCAGTCATATTAATGGGATATAACTGTATAACTGTATTCTGATAGCAAATGTTGCATGTCACCTACATACTGTATGTTAGGTATAGACATATCCTAGACATAATCGGCGAAGAGTGAGCTGTTCCACTTTCAGTAAGTGTGACCTACAAGCACAACCAGTATTTGACACCCTTTGCTGGTACTTATAAATGATGGTCCATGTACATATATTGGTGATGTTGTGTGCATGCTAATTGTCTAGGTGTTAAAGACCTGTATAGTCTACTGTACAACTAGTTTTGTTTTACTTACAACTACCGTATGCAACCTTTTTGTGACCCCACTGGTATGTTTTGTTTAACTAGGGGATGCAGTTTAGTGGGGAGTGAAGTACTGTATATTATATCAGTATACATTGTATACTGAAAGTATAATTTATGTGTGCAACTGAGCTGACAGCATGTTCAGAAATATCACACCAAGTGCACAATTCATCTCTTAATATTGCTTATCATTAAACGTTAGCTACCTTTTAAAGATCAGACAGAATACATTTTCTGGGAAAACCTCGTTTTAACAGTGCCATGTATAGACTATACAAAAGACTGTACAATGATATAGCTGGGCAAATCTGAATGGGACTTAATAAATGCTGTATATAGGTAAAGTATTATGTATATTGTTACAACATGTATATTGGTTCACTAAAGATGTACTTTTTTTACTGTCTCCATCTTTTACATCTTATTAAAAAACCATCAATGCCCAATTCTGCTGTGCAGCTCTCAGAATCTTGGTGACTATATTGGCTTTATTTTAAGTAATTACAGAAACGTACATATTCAATCAATCAATAAGCATAGGCTACAACAAATTTTTTGTCAGGGGAAACATCTTTCAGTAGACAATTTCATGTTCAGATAAAGTAAAATGTACAGATTTAATAAACTGCAATAGTAGTTATCATCAAACTGGTTTACTGCCTTATGTTATAGATTACGATGTAATAAAATAACATTAAGAAGGCTGCCATCGCCCCCTAATGGTAGAAGAAATACATGTATGTATGGAAACCATAGAACTATATGATGGAAACACCCAAACCTTCTGACGTCATCACGTAAAGTGGATCTTCGCAATGTGTACGGAAGTGAAATGGATCTGCAGCGTTTGGTTTATGTGCAGATATCATTTGAATACTTTAGTAACCTTTGTTTCATGTTCGCTCTCACGGTATGACGTCTTCTATGTCTAAAGTAAAATTCTTTATTTTAGTAATTTGATTATTTTTGCAAGAGACCTGTAGGCCTAATACTTGGCCAAAGCTTCCCTGAGCAATACAAATCCAGAATGAGCTCTCAAGATGTGTTGAAGAATGCATCCACTCTTGCGTCGTACAATGTATTACTACAGGTAAAACACACAATGTAATGTAAGACAATCTGTTTATTTACATTTGATCTTTTTTGATCATTTGATCTTCTTTGACCACGATGAAAAGAGTTGAGTGTTATCTGCGTTGTATTACACTTAAACATATCTTGCATGATCATTTCTCAGGTGATGTTTCGTGTGCTCACCTTCTTCCTGAACGCATTTACATTACGGTTTGTATCCAAAGAGCTGATTGGCGTGGTTAATGTTAGGTAAGTTTAATCTTCTTCTAAGCTTACCCTAGCTATGGTTGTTGAAGGTGATCATACCAACCAATAGCCACCTATTTGGCAAAACAGTTTAACTAATAATGTGTGTTTATGTGTGTCAATGCAGGCTGACACTGCTGTATTCCACTTTAGTCTTCTTATCCAGAGAAGCCTTTCGGAGAGCCTGTCTAAGTGGAGGCTCTGGGAAAGAAGGCCATAATTGGAGACAGGTTATTAATCTACTATGGCTGACGTGAGTTAGATTTACTAAAACAATTTCCCTCTCCTGAATAGTCACAAGATACAAAATACTTTCCCTTAAGGTTACAACTGGGTTTGACTCTGCTAACTGCAATGTGTGTATACTTTCAGGTTGCCACTTGGTGTGGTATGGGCGTCCTTGTTGGTTTGTGTGTGGCTGTGGCTTCTGGAGGTCCCAAATCCCCAGTCTATCCCACACTACGGCCCCGCTGTGGTGATATTTGCCTTGGCTGCAGTGCAAGAATTGCTTGCTGAACCCCTCTGGGTACTGGCTCAAGCCCACATGTTTATCAGACTGAAGGTGGTAGCTGAGAGTTTAGCAATGATTGCTAAATGTACGCTAACGGTAGTGCTGGTGGTGTCAGCTCCCGAGTGGGGCCTTTACATCTTCTCTGCTGCTCAGGTGAGGTTTGATTAGAAGTCCACCATTATATTACTTTCAGTCTTTTCACTCTTCTAGGATTCTTTCCAGTGCATTTAAACATGCGTATTTCTTAGTTTGTTTACACAGGTTTCCTGGTGCTCTGCTATGGTATCTATTTCATCTGGTTCCTGGGCTCTCAGGATGCCAAGGGTTTCCCACTGCAACATGTTGGAGACCTGCTGCCATGCACAGTGGATGGAGAGGTATTGTTTTCCATTCTAATGTATTAGTTACAGTAAAATACATAAACATGCATAAACCCCACTCTCCCAAGCAGAAATGGTTTGTTCAGGTGCAGTTGGGCTGTCAGAAGTATGAGACATTAGGTCACATCAATAGCTGCTTTTGCCTCTCTGCGGTATGTTTGCAGCCTCTCATTGATTGGACGTTGGCCCGGCTGACATGGAGCTTCTTCAAGCAGTCATTCCTGAAGCAGATCCTGACAGAGGGGGAGCGTTACGTCATGACCTTCTTGAACGTCCTCAGCTTCGGAGACCAGGGCGTCTACGACATCGTCAATAACCTGGGCTCTATGGTGGCGAGGTTCATATTCCTACCCATCGAAGATAGCTTCTACATCTTTTTTGCTAAAGTACTGGAGAGAGGATGCAGTGTCAAGCATCAGAAACGGGTGAAACTCACAAATGTTTTTAATTTTTCCTTTTTCTTTTCCTTTCACAGTTTGGGGGTGTGAGGGTTGGGGTTTAGTTTTTGTTTAGATTCTCTGTGTGTTTTGGTTGCAGGATGAAGTTGCTATTGCAGCAGAGGTACTGGAATGTCTTCTAAAACTAGTGCTGGTCATTGGTCTGATTATCACAGTGTTTGGCTACGCCTTCTCTCATCTGGCGTTGGACATCTATGGTGGCTCTCTGCTGAGCAGTGGGGCAGGTCCGTTACATTTACATACATTTAATTCTATGTAAATGCATTCCAATCAAAACTAACATAGTATTAAACAGCTTTTCCAAGTGTAGGTGCACAGACCCTGCATGGTTGACATCTCCCTAATTCCCATATCAGTTTGGCTGCATCTACTAGGGCAGGATAACTTATTTCTCTTTTATGATTAGTTGTTTATGAGTGACCTCAGCCAATTGTAGCGTAGCTCTGCCCAACTTCAACCCAAGATGTCAAGTCTAGTCAAGTCTTATCAATGAAATCCAAACACCTGTGTGGGTCTAGTGGCCTGTTTATATCACGTTTTTGTTGTATATCTGTGAATTCACTGTGGGTCATGCTCAAGTAGGCTAAATGTGTGTTTAGGGCCCACTCTGCTGCGATGCTACAGTGCCTATGTCCTCCTGCTGGCAGTCAATGGTGTGACGGAGTGCTTTGTGTTTGCTGCCATGAGCCAGAAGGAGGTTGACAAGTAGGAATACACACACACATACATGTCATGCAATGTAAAAAAATAAAAGTATGTTAATATTGTTTTAAATACTAATACTACAACATTGAACCTGCTGGTTGTTTTTGTTGTGTTCTTTGTAGGTATAACATAGTGATGCTGGGTCTCTCTATGTCCTTCCTGTTGCTGTCGTACATGCTGACGTGGTGGGCTGGCGGTATTGGTTTCATCCTGGCTAACTGTCTCAACATGGGCCTCCGCATCCTGCACAGCCTCCTCTACATCCACCGCTACTTCCAGTTTAGTCAGTGGAAGCCCCTGAGAGGCCTGTTGCCATCGCCTGCCCTGCTGCTGGTGCTCGCACTCAGTGCAGTTGTCACTGCCCTCTCTGAGGTACCACATACTATACACTATGTGGTTGTGGCTCATTGGGCCTCATTCAGTCAGTTCTAATTAAACTTTTTATATTTCTGTCCTTTATAATGTTGTAACTAATTATTTTCATTACGTTACACATGCTTATATGTGTGTGTGTTTGTGTTAATACACACTACACTTACACTTCTGCTCATTTGTGAAGCACTTTCAATTGCCGTTGTGTATGAATTGTGCTAGGTGTATACAGTATAAAAAAACTTGCCTTGCTTCGCCTTTAATTCAGATCAAATATGTTAACGAAAACCCTTGCCATCCAATAACATGTGATATTGGATCAAAACGATGTGCCCTTATATGGGAATTAACTGGGCTGTTACCTATGCTAAACAGGAGCAACACGCACAAGCTTTCAACGTACGAAGACATTGGTATTCATCATTCTAATAACGCACATGCGAACAATTCTGCTATCTAAGAAGATGTCGTGAATCAGACGTAGACTTTTCTTAGTAACTGTCTTAACCCTCGTGACACACTTAAAATATAGTCTTGAACCACCAGGTGGCACAATCTGATTGTGTATGGTTGTATGGTTCTTTTTATTGTCATTTCTGTGTGAATTTATTTCTTTAGTAATTATTTCTTTATGTATTTGTTTGTTTTTTCGTGCCTTTTAACCCTCCTGTTGTCCTTGGTTTTCAAACTCACACCTTGTTGTGCCAGCAGTGCACATCATATGTCTGTGTAAGCTGTAGAATTAGGTTTAGCACCTTCTATCTGCCACAAAGCGCTAGTGATTTGGGTAATTTGACCCTGAGGACATTTCAAGGGATAAGAACAAATTTAAGAAGAAACAGGAAGGTATTGGTGAATGAGGCCCATTGTTTCAAATGACATCTTGCTAGTTAAAGGGACAATGCATGATGCTGTTGTAAGCAGCCTGTGAACCCTGTGGATCACGCACTGTATGTCTGTGTTACAGGCTGTAGGTGACAGAGGGGTAGGGCATGGTGTGAGCCTATGAGCTCTGTAGAGGAAGGAGTAGTGATAAGTGTGAGGCACTCCAGTTTGTAACCAAAACAACACTGGCCCTTTAA
Organism: Aphredoderus sayanus; assembly: GCA_027564795.1. Lineage (NCBI taxonomy): Eukaryota > Metazoa > Chordata > Actinopteri > Percopsiformes > Aphredoderidae > Aphredoderus > Aphredoderus sayanus. The sequence goes on along the minus strand of JAODUG010007904.1, from coordinate 2,037 downwards.
ATATGCTGCTGCAGATTTTAGTAAAGACTGCATATATAATGGGTACATGAGGCACTACAGAACCTTTTAAAGTGAAATAATGAAAATCATACAATTGAAGAATAATTATGAAAACAGCATATATTCTGTTTTAGACATACCTGTAGAAAACTTTAGGTCATTATATCCATGTATATATTTTTGTTATTGCAGTTTTAATTTTTGGTATTTATACTGTATTTAATCTTTAAAATGTAATAATGTTTATATCTGAAAAGTGTGTATACAGTAAAGAGCTACTTGACATAATTAATTAAAAGGAAGGTACATAAGAACGTATGAGGACCCCTGGTGTAGATGATATTTTGTAATGAGTAATTTGCTTTGTTCTTTGGTTTTAGGGTGTTTTCTGCTGTGAACGTGGCTGGTTGCTAAGACTGGTCCATATTGCTGTGGGAGCAGCATGTCTACTATGTGTGCTTCTAACTACACTGTTTACTGAAACTCAACTTGTTCAGTTTGTGAGGACTCAGCTCTTGCCCCGGTATAAGAAGAAACACACGTAAAATGGAAGCTTCTTTCTGTTTCCTAAACAGACTGGAATAGACTGTGTACTGAAGTACTACTGTTCATTAGACTGTATGTACCCAATGAAGTCCATGTACTTTGTAACAATCCTTGGCAGTGCAGGGAGAGTTTTATTTGATGTTATTACATATACAATTTCTATATGATTTCTAAATTCCATTCGGAGTTGTAAAAGGTCATTTAAGTTCATGAGTTCATTATCATGAATAAATACTGTATGTGGAATCATATGATGAATTATGTTTAATGTTCTGATTGTAATTACTATGGTGGATAGTGTTGATTTCACCACTGAAGCTTTTATATTTTAAATGGCTAATAGATAACTTTTAATGTTTCCACAGCATAACAGATAGTATTCGTTATGTATATATATATTTTTTACAATTTACACTTAAGTAGAAATATATTGCTCAGTTTTTAATGTTTTTTTAATGGGTTAAATAAACATCCTGGGTTTTTTTAAGGCTGTATCAATTTGTAGTGGAATAACGTTCCAATTTGAAACATTTTAGATTTTTGTCATAGGTTCTCTGATTGTGTGGCTATTATAGGAAGTTTATTCTGCTTGCGAGTCAACACAGATCTCTAAGGCCAGATAATGCTGTAATTATTGGAAAAAAGGCAGGGAGGGGTGGGAACAACGTAATCTCTTCTTCTTGCAAAGAAAACATGTTCCTGTTTGTTTATTTGTGCCCTTCATTTTTCTACATCTGCCTTTAGGTCTGCACGCTAGAGAGATGAATATCTGGATACTTTGTTGTTTGGCCAAATATCAATGCTGAAGTGGGGCCTCATTTTTAAAACTAACTTTATTGATCATAAGCAAGAGACATGAGACCAAAAACCACATATTTAAAGTTCTTTATAAAAGCCTTAGTTTGATGTGGAAATAATCTTGCATGTACCCAAAGACTTTAATCCTCCGGTTGTCCTCTAGGTCAAACTGACCCAAAGCAGTAGCTCTTTGTGGCAGATAGAAGGCGCCAAAACAGGAGGGTTAAAAGCACAAAAAAAGGCACAAAAAAACAAATACATAAAGAAATAATTAATTAATAAATAAATACACACAGCATTGACACTAAAGAGATCTACACAAACAGGTGGCGCCATCTGGTGGCACAATACGATATATTAAGGACAACCAGAGGGTTAAGTAGTAAAGGTATTGCAGTTTTGGATGCATTTGTCTCTTTTTCATATCAGCCACAGTTAAGACCACAGGTGCATTCTTAGAACCAGTTTAAGAGAATGAAACACAAGCTAAGCGATGCACTATATTTGTCGTGCCTAGACCTCGTAATGTCCTCTGGGTTAAACTGACCCAAATCACTAGCTCTTTGTGGCAGATAGAAAGCGCTAACCCTAATTCTACAGCTCACACACACATATTATGTGCACTGCTGGCACAACAAGGTGTGTGTTTGAAACACAAGGACAACAAGAAGGGTAAAAGGCACAAAAAAACTA
>JAODUG010007893.1:0-23621 GCA_027564795.1 Aphredoderus sayanus | reverse complement strand
GTTTAAACTCCTTCCTAACAAAGGATCCTTACAAAAGCTTTGCCGTTGTTATTGACTGACAACCAGCTATCACCTCAGAGTACATGGTTGGCAGATTACTATGTGGAACGTAATAATCCATTGGCATCGAATTTTTTTATATATATATACATCCATAATGTTACTGATTTTGATAGTAGCACATCAAGATGAATTGGGTACATACTATTCCAGGATTGTTATGTTGAGCATGTCTGTATACATTTAAAAATGCACCATGGCTAAGAGACTAGACGCATCTGTCAGTTTTACAGAACCTTTAACAGCAGATGTGGGTGAAAAAACTGCTGTACTATGTTCAGCCCATTTAAAGATTTGTCTCCCTCCAGTGGTAATTTGTAAAAACTGCATATCAGATATACAAAACCTGAACTGATTGGAAATTAAACAATAGATTGAAATGTTTCTGAAGAAGGGTTGGGGATCATTGATTTATGAAAACCAACTTTTATTTATTTATTTAATATATATAGGTTTATTTTGCAAATACAAATTTGAATATTTATTTTTCAGTGGCTCTATGGTTATGCAATTCCTTTAATTCCATTTTGAAATGTAATTGGTTAACACTGTAATGAGCCAATATTGGTATCAGTCTTTTGCAGTGTGCATTTTCATAAAATAATGGACACTAGCATGAATCATCATAAAGAACTGCCATTTTCAAGAAGAATCTGTATTACATGTATTTACAGTATCACTGACCAATAGAGGGCAGCAACTGTTCAGAAATGTTTCAAAATAGTCAGGCTCTCACATTTAGAAGGAGAAATGGATGCGGTCAATATAAACGCATGTCACACATAGACAGAGGCATGAGAAACCCATGACACTTTGTTGACAGACTCGCATCTTATGTGACATGACAATTGCTTTGCTCAGGGCTCATTGCAAGCTTTCTAATGCTGTCTGATAACCACACATATGATGGGACCCCCAAACCTCACACGGGTTTCTCAGCAATCGCCGTACAACACTGTCAAAAAGCTAGATGTTTCCTATAAGAGTTGACATTTTCCTGTTACAGTTTTACCATTATGAAGCTCTTGCTTCCGATGACTCACAGCCCAACTAAGGCATACAAAAAAACATTCACTTGGCCAGTGTGCGAGTGAGCATACTCTTGAGAAATAAGAGAGGATGGCTGTAAATTGAAGAGGGTTTGATTGGAAATAATAAACCATTTTCTGTGTACATTATACATTTTCCATCCAACATGATTCACACAGGAGCAAGTGTTCAAAACAATTCTTTCAGAATAAAGTCTTTTGAAGGGATTGCTATGAAATGGCAGCACAGATATCATCAACTCCAGTATATACCCGTCTACCAGTCTATTCTTCTCTCTCCCGGCAATCAGAGTCACTGCACGGATCATCTCCTATACTCTGTCGATCATCTCTTCACATTCCCCATTGAAATGACCCGCCTGATCTTCCTCATGATGTCTTGGAAGTCAGTTTCCACTTGAGATTTAACCCTTGTGATGTCCTCCGGGTCTAAATCACCCAAATCACTAGCTCTTTGTGGCAGATAGAAGGCGCTAAATCTAATTTTACAGCTTACACAAACACAAATACATAAAGAAATAAATACACACAGCAATGTTTATTATAAAACACTCAAAGTAGTACAGAATCAGATGGCGCCACCGTGTGGCCAAATACTATACTTTTAAAAGGACATCACGAGGGATAGAGACCGTTGCCCAACACTGCCTGCACAGCGATCCAGACAGATGTGCATAAGTCCCTGCATCCCCGCTGATGGACAAAGGTCACAGGCTCACCTTTAACCAGCATAAACACACACACACACACACAAGCACAGAGTACACATACTGGTGTATGTACACATACATATAAACTAGATGTCTCACTGTCACTGGTCCACACACACACACACACACACTCATGGAGTCAGTTAATAAATGCCCTCTGGAGAGGATGTGAGATAGAACTGGGCTATTCTGGAAATAAAGCTGACATGCTTTTCAGCTTCAGAGGAAAGGTGCCATGGAATCATGGTCATGTCCCTAACAGATCTGTGCTGTCAGTGCTAAAAAAGCGTATTCGTTGTATTTCCCCATCTAGCGTTGTGTGACAAATTGTGCTGATGCTTTATGTTAAAGACAAAATATATTAAATGCAGAAATAATAGTTGGTCAGTTATTTTCCTTCAGCAGACACTTATCCAAACCACATTATTCTATAGTAGCGGAAATGGTATCATAAGTAAAAGCATTCTATTAAAAAAGCGCCAGTCAGTCAAGCTAGATATGTAGAGTGCCTTGAGCTGAGTTCCAAGTACCGTTTAATATAGCACATTCTTACATCAGCTAAGGACTGATCATTACAGTACATAATGCAAGGAAAGGGTAGTAATACTTCCCTGTGTACAAAATGTGTGTAGAAACATTAAGTATTATAGTATGTAACAACATGTACTGTATGGTTGGTATTAGAAATGTTCAAGACTTTCATAAACATTCTAGAAATTAATGTTTACAAACACCGGATAAGCAGTGAATACAACACAATAATGATATCCAGTTACTGTCAAGAAATTTGAAAAGTTATATTGCACCCTCGCTGGGAAGAAATGTGAGTGGAACCTTGGTACACACATCTCGTTAGAGGTTCAGACACATTTATTGTGGTGTATGGCATTAGTATATATATATTGCTTGCTTCAGTCTCACACGCGCACACACACACACACACACACACACACACACACGCACGCACACACACACAGAGAAAAAAGTACATCCTGCCTTGATTACAGGAAATACACAGTAGATAGAGTAGGAGGTGGAACAGAGGGAGGGACAGAGGGAGGGGAAGGCAAGAGAGGGAAAACAGGAGACCATTTGCCAAGGAATGGAGAGCTGGCTCTAACTGAGGCCAAAGTGACAGTAAACGAAAGTGGATGAATACAAATGACCAAAGGGCTGAGGAGAGGTGGGGAGGAGAGAAGACAGAAGAGAGAGGGGCTACAGGAAAAGGAAGGGGATGAGAGAAGCTCCAAAAATAGCCCCCAATGCCCACGGTGGTTAACATAATGACTCCGGGATGGTGAAAGTGTGATGCTGGTGCATATGCATCTACTGTACAGTATGTGGTGGCACACGGCAGAGTGACTGAGTGTGTGTGTGTGTGTTTGCATGTGTGTGTGTGTCCCAGAGTACAAGTGTGCCTTTCCGCATTTGTTTATGTAGGAAGTCAAGGTGCTTCATGGGCGTTAATGTTAATGCCATTTATCCAGTGCATTGCATCTATGCTACTGGATCTGCACTGTACAGTATGAGAAGCAAGCAAGGCAGATCCACAGGTGACTCTATTTCTCCATTACTCATATTATGGATGCACAATTGTGTATGACAATACTGATATCTGACCTGTACAGAACACAATCGATCCATACAGCTACCTGTTACCACTGCAGATCTAAAAAGACAATGTTAAACAGACCTAACATTGTTGGTAACAACTGCCCCACATCATACTGTATATTTTTATGAAAATTGGGAAATTAAAAGGTGGAGTCAACGGTTGTAAGCTTATAGGTGTTTTGTCAAATTCAGCGACCATCTCCTTGCAGACCAGTAGCCGTCCATGCAGAAAATATATGATGGTGTTACTACACAGCCCTGACTCTGGAAATGGGAACACAATCAAGTGGTGCAGACCGCACCACACAACACTATCCCAGCCTTGGCAATGAGTTTCCCATTTGGGAGGTGAGGCTTCTGAGGGAGCACCCTATGGCATTGAAGGGAGCGGTGCTTTTCTTTGGTGAGTTCAAATGCCAACAATCTTTCACCTGGATAGCTGACTCCACCTTTATTAGCCTTGTAAGTATTGTATTGTATGGAGGCAGTGCAAATAGGTGTCAGCCATGGTCAATAGCAGGTGCACCTTCACTCCACTCCAGAAGGGGATGATTTTTTGAATATAGACGCCTCATTCGCTGATTTGCGCAGATTTTCCTGATGGTTTTGCATTTCGGAAAGGTTTTGAATTGAGAGTTTCTAAACTAATTGAACAAACAGTAAGACGTGTAAGGATGTTCTCACAAGGCTGGGATTTTACACACATTTCTATACAATTATCTTTTTTATTTAAGCCTACACCTACCGTGTAAAGCAAACTACAACTATGTGATATATGTGGGGGCATTCAGCATCTGTGCAGAACTGAAGTGCATCAGTGGTAAAAACTGATTTGGACGTCGTCCTGCAACAAAAGCAGAGCCGAGTCAGAGGAAAATGTCCTAGTCGGGAGAGAGTAGTCTAAATGTGATAAAAGCCTGCTGAAGCCTTTATCCTCAACAACAGAAAACGGCTGTTCATCCAGTGCTATAAACTCCATTACATTTGCCATGATACCTTTTCCCAAACAGGATGATAAAGTGAGTGAGATTGAGAGAGAAAGAGAATGGGAGGGAGAGAGCAGTATTCGGAGCAATGGACAAGGTTACACCACATGTGGCTGTGTGGGGTGCTGTCTGTGTCTTAGGCAGCATTGGACAATATTTCCGTCACATCGCCCCAATAATTGTGATCCCACTGACAATAGCAAGAGATGGCGTGAGCAGCATAGGCTATTCAAGCTGCAGACCCACATTTCAAATTATTCATTAGTCATTCCTCATTCGGGTGTCAAAGTGTCATGCATGCTTGGAGGGACTTTCCTAAGAGCATACTGTAGATCCTAATGACAAGAAAATGTATATATATGTGTACTGTATATAACAGTCTAGAGAAAAAATAAATAAAATGAACAAAGTCTTCCCACTGGATAATAATAGTCTGATGTACTGTAATGGATTGAAACATTAACAACCATTACCAAGAACACCTATTGAAATGCATAAAGTGCTCTTACCGGAGTGGTTTAGCAGTTGATTGAAAGCACAGATTCCATGGCGACAGGGGAGATGGATAAGGAAGGTACACATGTGGAAAAAAAGGAAGTGAAAATGTATTAATCACTGGTTCACGCCACTGAAAGATGTGCAGGGAGCTTTAGCCCCTCATTGAGTCATTCCTCTCATGAAATTGCACTGTGATTAGAGAAAATCCTCTACCCTTATGAGTTTCTAACTGACCTAATCAAGTGGGCAGGTATCTAGAGAGACAGACAGATGGTGAGTCTCTTAGTCAGTGTGGTTTTATCCATCTCCCTAGCTGCAGCTCCATCTAATATTTTTATCCTGTTCAGCAGAATCCAACTTCCATCGTCATATTCTTCTGGCAGTTAAACCTTTCATTCCTCCACCACAAAGTGTCATTATGTAAGTTTGCATGTTCTGTGTGATAACTTGCACACCAGGCGGGCTGAGTTTCTCTGTGTGTTTGTGTGTATCAGTTCCAGTTCTTGTGAAGCGATAAATAAGTTTGACTGGGCTATTGCCTTGAAAGCTATTTAGAATCAGCAGTCAGTCAGTAAGATCAACCCTTGACTTCCTTCATTTTATGCTTTTCACCACCAATTAACATATTAATTGTGATAGTTTATTCCCGGAATAATCAAATAACATACAGTAAATAATATATGTCTAGTAAACACTGTGATCTGGCATGTACGATTTGAAAGCACGATTATAATGTACCATAAATATTCATTATCAGAAGAGCTGAAGACCAACATTTGTTGGAGATGACTAATAGGAGACTTACAGTATAGCTTCCATCTCTGGCTTTAAGTCAAGATAAACCAGAGTTGTGCAAAAGAAGGACATTTTAATCATCAGCCTTTCCTGCTGGTAATATTAATATTAATATGCTGCTCCACATGCACATATGAGAAAAGTACACACCAGCATCCTTAATAAAGAGTAAATTGATGGCTGGGGGATAAGCACCATTTATGTCTATGTTCAGTCTTTTTATTGGTGCCATATATTATCACTTTTAATATTAATGTATATAACACAATGTTTATTAAATAGAAAAAAAGAAGAATATAATATCCAGTGGGAACTACAAGAAATAATAACGTATGATGATAATGGCTTCTTAACACAGAGGCAATAACTGATTCAGAATCCTGGGAGTCGAATGTCGCTACGGAAACAACAAAGTAAACCAGCCATTATCATCACGCTGCATTTCCCCTCTCAAGACATTGTCTCCTTCCCCCCTGGGCTCTCCAAGTGCTTCTGACCACAGTACCATGCCCTTTATCTCCCGCCTATCTCCCTCTCCCAGTCCATGTGTTCAGAGGGCCCCCTCAGTGAGGAGCTAACAGATATGGCTGGTGTGACCGTGTCTCAGCCACCTCTCAGACACTCGCATGAGTGTCCCTGCTTAACCCTCCTGCTGCTCAGAGGCTCCCTTGCCACACTGAAAAGCCCTCTCAAGGACTTTTAATTCTCAACCACACACACGCAAACGCACACACACACACACACACACACACACATGCACACGCGCACACACACAGGCGCGAGCGTGAGTGCAGAGAATGGAAGACATCTCACTGGTCCTCCACAGCTGTGTGGTAACATTTAATGTGAGAACCACTTTGCCGTGCTTCCAGAGGACAGCGAGAAACCAGACTTTGCTGGAAGTTTAGAAAATCCAAAATAAAAAAAGGACATTGACATGTGTTTGCTTACAATTACTGGTGTATGACCTGCTCATCTATTGACAAAGGCGTTGGATAAAAGCGTCTGCTAAATGTGGTAAATGTAAAGACACATACTTCCCCCCTGCAAGCGAAGCTAAGAGAATGTCACTGGTGGAAAAGAAGGGAGTGTGAGACACAGCAAAGACAGGTCAGGGGGGGAAAGTGGGGTTTAGGACAAGCAAGGGAGGAATGTCAGAGTGGAACTTTTGAGAGAGTGAGAGCGAGAGAGTGAGAGAGATGGCACTCATGTTAGGCAGCTACGCTTCCCCTCTCTTTCTCCCTCTCCTGACAAATTTGCTGTTCACTCCCACCCTGCTTGTTATTTAAGAGTCACTTTAGGCATTGAGCTCTGCTCTGCTTTCATCTCCTCTGGTCTGAGGCTCTTGGGCGTTTAGCTGTCTCAGTACTTCAGATAACAGCAGCATCTCTTGACAGGCCTTTTGCCATCGCTCTGATGTGCACAGCCTATTAGTTTACCACGCACACCCAACAGAGATATAGCAAGTATCATGTAAATCATGTATTCATGTGATTTAGCATTTTGTGAATAATAATGTGAAAATACATACAATTAAATATGTTCTGTACAGTTTGTAAACTATATGTATGTAAATATTATGTAAATATTGTGTATGTAATAGTATCCTATATGCAAAATATTTTGCATATAGGATACTATTACGCATGACAGAGGCCCTAATACTGTAAGGCATACACAAAAACTGTCTACCCAAATCTAGTTTTGGTTTAGCCTTGGGTGAATAGATGTACTGTAACAGCACCACAGCATATCAAATGTACTAAGGTCAAGTAAAGCACAACTAGTGATTTTGACAGCAACATCCCAGCCTATTTAAGCATGTTCAACTCATGTTGACGTGAGTTATCACTGTGTTAGGCATAGGTTTGAAAGAAACGGTATGTACGAACAGGAGAGGAGATGCATGGGAGACTGATGACCTATTCTGCTCTATGTAAAAAAACTTTTTTCTGTGAAAATTCTCCACCTCAGGTGGAGAAAGCAGGTGTAATCAAGTTAGCATGTTTGCTTGCCTTGGGAAAACAACAGCAGAAGTAATCTAAGCAAGACAAAGACACAAGAAGATATCCTCAGAGGATTTGTTCACTTGTGTCCTGATAAACAAAACCTCATCCTACGAGCAATACTGCTCGGTAACTATAACTATTTGTTATTGTCACCCAAATATAATGTTTTTGGCTGTGGGTGCCTGTTATGTCTTGGTGTAATTGATACTGCATTGACAAGTATACTGTAGCTATTTCATGAACACTAAACATTTTGAGTGTTGCCCATTCCATGATTCCACAGCCGAAGGTTTTGTACAACCACATAAAATGTGCATGCACTTTCTGCAAACGGGCCAACTTGCTGTTTAGGCTGTGCACACTAACGTATGTACATCTGCCCTTCAGAGCTCCTCTTTTTCACAAACATGTCTATAAACATTGTCTCCCAATGCGCACTGCTGATAAGCCACTCAGGAGCTGTCAAATGCTGTCAGGCACTGTAACAGTATTCTTTTAGTTTCACATGGGCATTTTTCTCATGTGAGTCTGGGATTACACAGGTCTCCTTCATTACTGTAAACTCCACAGTAAATCTGCCTCAGCCCAAAGTGGTTCATTCTTTTCAATGACAGATAACAAGGGGCAATGCTTATCAACATGATCTTGGCAAAACAGAAAATAAACAAAACTGACTAAACAGGATGACCAATAACACCAATAACATTTACAACCACTCTTTAGTAACAGATAACAACCACAAAGAAACTGCTTGCTGCCTTATTAAAGGGTTAAATAGTGGTAGAAACAACTAATGAAGCATGAAGAAGATGAAAAGCATCTTTATGCTAAACATGGGATTCATGGAAAAAGAAAAGACCTAGTATGACACTCGGTTAGTGCTGTTTGATCTCTTACCACTTTGACCTTGACACCCACCAAGAGGAAAATATTAAACTGCTACAGATACAATGAGTTTGGATACAAATATGCATGTTTTTTTCAATGGTACCGGCTGCTTCCCTGGACGTCTGTCTCTGTGCTTGGCTAACAGACCAATGGGCTGTCCAATCGACTGATTATTATCAGGCAGGTTGGCCGGCTGGCTGGCTTGCCTGATGAATGTTTGGCTGTTTAATCAACTGGCTAGTTGACTGATTGGCTGACTGACAGATTGGTTGACTTTTTGTGTGCGTAGATTGGCAGGCTGAGCAGCTGTCTGGCAAAGTGACAATGAGAGAGAGAGAGAACACACTTTTTGTTGCCAAGAGCGCAGAGGCACAGACATGGTTATGAAACAAATGAACTTTGTGAGGATAGTGTTTATATACATATAGCCTCCCCTCTCATTTATTAGACTTGCATCAGCTGTCCTAGCATTTATTATTAAAAGGATATCAAAGAGACCTTGCAATAGGATAGAATTCAGCTTCTTATGCCAGGCAAATAAGGACACACTGCTTTCTCCTGAGATGAAACACGTTATAAAGTACAAACAAAAGAATGTTCCAAATAGTCGAACATCCCTTGCACATCAATGGCCAGAGTTGATCTGTGCAGGTCAGCTAAATAACATGCTACACAGCCTACTAAAAACGCTTTAATATACATGAGCCCCAGGAGACCTTGATTGTGTTTCTTACCCTCATCGTTGAGGGACCGGCCCGCCCCTCAAACATAAGCCAATCAACATCTAGGCTGCAGGTTCTGAGTCAACGATGTGGGCTTGAAATGTGATCAAGTCCCTTGGTGAGAGCTGCAGGACCACTGGTAATAACCTCAACTGACCTTAAGGTGAAAAATGTGTATGCAATGTGCGTTGGTTGGTTGAGTGGGTCTGTGCAGCCCTTTGAAACGTTACTGTAATTAAAGGCTGCATAAACAAACTTGAATAGAAATTTGATATTGCAAAATATATAAATATAATCTGAATTACATAAGGAAACATTGAACAAAGACAGTCACTGAAGATAAAACCATATAAAGGGGATTTTTAACAATCATTCACCCGATCCAAAGGTAATGCCAAAGGCAATGAAACTGCTGTATTTCACTGCATGATCTCATCTTGGTTCCTTTCCTCTAGAACTAGTTCTAATTGAGCTTGCGGTGTCATTTTATTTCTGTTCTTCATACAGTTTCCCATTAAAGTCTAACCACAGGGTCACTGCCACTGAATGTAGACAAAAACAGGCTAAAGCCTATTGCTTGTACGCGTGTGCATTAGTCCAGCATGTATAATGGAAAATAGAGAGCTATTGCTTTTCCAATGCCCAGTAAACTTTAGGCATCACAGCTGCTTCTGATGACACAAACATTTAACAGCTATATCCCGCAGGGGTTTTAATCCATAACAGGAGCCCTCGAGGCTTCAATCAGCCCTGCAACAAAATCAGCAACAATACCAATCTGTAACAATGCAATGACAGACAGCTAACGGATGTGGGCAGACACATTAGATCAGGAAGTCACCTTGCCTTAGTGCCATTACAGTAAACAAGCCACTCGATGCAATCCACCAGGACACAGATGTATAAACCAGGCAATAACTCATAGCAAAGCTATAGCGCTGGTTATTACTTCAGGGTGGGGTTACTGGTTGAAGACAAGGTGTAAAAACATATTTGAGAAAGCATTTATTTTGAGAATTGAATGATAATAGCTAATGTTATAAGCTGTATAGCTGTCACCCTTGGTGACATCCTGCATATTATTGTAACTAAATGGTGTTTGCTAGTGAGAACTGATTCAGCTATTAACAAAGGTACTAATTGTAAATGTTCGGATTAAAGCTAAAAAAGAAACATGTGCAGCATGCATGATACAGTGTGTTACATCACACATATGTTGATTAATTCCATTCTCTTGCTAGGAACAGGACAATAAGAAACTAGCTGTTTTTTTTCCAAATGTCCTCCATTAACAGGTCATAAATCAAGTGCTCCGGCATCTGCAGACAAATGAACCTTGCAACACTTCCAAGCCAGATGGTACATGCATGTACTACAAAAAGACCACTTAGAAGGACAAGTTGCATGCTTGGGCAGTTTCAGCAAATTAATTTAACAAAATACTTGTATAATACATGAAATACAACAAAATATTAAGCTAAGGAAGCTTCAGTGGAGGGTTAGGGTTAAATAAAGTTACATTATTTGTATTATTTAATAATGTATATTTAACCTAAAATTAGTGGCATTATAGTAATTTGAAAAGACCTACTGTAGGGGAGAATAGAGAAGAAAACCTAGCAATTGTTTAGACTTTGAGATTCTTTCTGCACAAGTTAATGCTATGTCCTAAAAAACCAATGGTTAATCAGACATTTACTGTATGTTTTCTTAAAATACCTATAGTAATGTGTGCTTGCACTACCTGTCAATTTTTCAGGGGGCATTTATAAACCATGTCACACTGAATATTTTTGACAGAATTGTACAAATGTTTCAGGATAAACTGTAGCCAAGTTATGTGTCATTATGTTTTGGTTTATTCAAACACACATTCAAACAGAACCGTACTAACAAAACAAATAGCATTTGTAAATTCTATAGCCTACTGCTACATGTGTGCAACATTTTGTCTGTGGACAGATTTGATATCCATCTGTGGTTTATCATTTCTTTAGCTGTCACATTCAACCCTCAAAGACATAATTTTCACCCTACTAGTATCATGTTAATAGGGGTTTGATGTCCCAGCATCCTTTGCTGCTTTTTCTCACTGCAGGGATCTAATAACAGACAAGGTGGCTGCTAAACAACAACAGCAGAAAGAGACACTGACCTCCCGTGTGGAATGAACAAAAGCCCTCGCTGAGCTATCAATTGTATTCAGACTACCACACCTGAGACTGGGGCATCATCAACGTCAACATGTAAAAAAATAATGAAACCAGAACAGTTGATAAAGTAAATAAAACTTGCACATTGAGAGATGTAACTGTGTTCTTGCATTTTTCATACAGTACATAATTATACTCTATGATGGCAGTCATGGTGTGTATACCAATGGCCAAATCCCAACTCAGCTCTGCTCTGCGGAGCTTAATGTCTCCCCAGAGACCTGCAGCAGACCAGAATGCGTCAGGGAGCAAAGCAACACACAAGCACAGGACAGCAGATATATACACAGCTCCTCTCCTGGGGGAAGGTAAGGGAGAGAGGAGAACATAAGAGAATGGGAAAAAAACATTAGAGACCTTAGAGATGCTGGAAGCTGTGAAGAGAGAGCCAGAAGGAGAATGGGGTGGAGTTGTAGATGGAGCTTCCAGTGCTGCATTTCTGTAGCCCTTTGTCTAGACTCTAGGGAACCATCAACACAATGTACTGTAGGTGTCTATGCCATGGCCTGAAATATAATACACAAGGCAATTGTCAGACTGCTCAATTTAACCACTTTCACCAAGGCAGACCTGCCATCAGACATGCCATAAAAAATATTAAATATTAAAATCCAATGTTCTTGCAGTGTGTTGAATTCCACCATGCCCTATAACTAGGTACCAGAGAGCTTATCATAGGATTCTAGGCAAAGTCACATAGTCCTCTTTCTCTAATCCAAGGATATGACCCAGTTTGCAGTTTGTACTGTACATACAGTATGACATGAGATGGAACTAAGCTCCAGAGGACAAACAGTGATTCACTGTGATGACATGCTGACTCAGGACATGTGACTAATTACCGTACACAATACGTTCTATACTGTTTCTCTAATGCACTGCTAAACACTGCAAAGTCAGTGCTCTGATCCCTTTGGAGATAAATTGCCTAATTCAAAGTCAGCTACAGTACAAGCACAGAGCCTGTGGAAACTGTGGGGCTGTTGTCGTCTCGCAGGTCCAGCCTAGTGGACATAACCGATACAGATACTATCGTTATCAGTTTGGCTTATTATGTTTTGGTACACTTCACGTTTGTATTATAGTGCCTGAGTTCCACATTCTTTCCCCCAGCTCGTTGTTTGAAACAACGAGCACATTTCTGTATGTGAGAAGTAACAATAGTGTGAGCCAAGGTGAGGAGCAGAGAAGAGTGCTCACTCAGCACAGTTTCAAACAAAAACAACACGGTTATTTTCATTCCAGACACAAAGGAGTGTCCCTTTACGATAATAATATGTAAACATTCAACAGTGTTTTTCAAATGTAGCTTGACCAGCTGTAAATGGATACTTTCCTGTCTCCTCTTCTATTCTCTTCCAGCTCTCGCTTTGTGCAAATCATCCTCATGAGATCTCATTGCTAATGTAATCAGTGTACCCTTCTAACTAATGTAGCCATGGTGACTATTTCCCAAATGAGCAAGGTGACCTTCTAGGAATGCATTTAGAGAAAATGGGAGCACATTATAATTCACCTCACTAAGAGGTATCCATTTCATATTTAATAAACCTAATTTAATGTACAACTGGCCTTCAAGTTTGCCCATGTAAATTAACAGAAGCTCTGACAATAGATTTCAGACACTGAATTAAAGAATCACATTTAAAAGAATTACAGTGAAATGAGTCAGAGATCATGTGAACTGAAAACAATTATGACATGTAGCAACGAATCTGCAAGGCTAATGTACAGCAAAGCATTGTACTAATTCCAAAAGACACCACATTACACTAAATGCTGAGAAATAAGGAGCCAGTGAGACCAGACTCTCTACTCTGCCCCCACGGCTCTCATATGAAATCCATTCTACGCTAATGAGTAAATTGCCCTGGGCTGATACATTAGGCATTTAGATTTCCACAGTGACAGAAATCAACATGTGATTTATGCTATCAGTCTGCTGTTACAGAACAAACATCCAGCATCGAACCAACACCAACATCGATAGAGCATGCATTATCCACGCATATGTACAAATGCTTTTATCTCTCCCACGGGGGGAAAACCACGTTGGTATGGCCTACGGTAAAATGCAAACACTGTACTTGGATGGACACTTGGAAGGGTGTTTAAGCTTAAATACTGTAGGTCTATACATTAAAACGTATGACAACACAACACAATGCAAGCCATGTTTAATAATAAAAACATATGGCCTACATTTGAATTTATTAAATACAGCAGTAGCCTATACTTTTCGTTTAATACATTCAGCAGTACTAATAGAATACCAACAGTCCTGTGGTGATATAATCATACTGTAGTTGAATTTGGAGAATATTGTCTGTCCCGCCTGCTACAGTATATTCGTGCAAAAGCAGATGAAGCATGGTGCATGGAGATGAACTCCAGTGTGGAGCAGCTTTCATGTGTCATGAGCGGGCCACGCTGGCCGAGCTGTCTGGCTGTCTGGGGCGTCAGGCGAGAGCTGACAGACGAGGCGGCAGGGTCTGAGAGGCACGCCAGCTACTCTGGTCCCAGCTACCGGAGGGAGGGCAATCTATAGCCATGCAGAGGGCATGTGTGAGAGAGTGGTGGGGAAGAGAGAGAGAGAGAGAGAGAGAATAGGTGAAGAGAAAAACATGAGAACATTTTACAGTCTGTGTAGCTACTGTGCACACTCATGTGTACTGTATGTGTGTGTGTGTGTGTGTGTGTGTGTGTTGCGATGGGGGCTGGGTTGTGAGAGAATCGGAGAACTGATTGGAAGAAAAAGAATAACGAATAATCAAGCGGAGGGAAAAAAACACGTGTGTGCACGTTGTGCAACCCCTTTTAGGGCTTGATCCTGTAAGATGTGCACTGGCTGGTAGCATGTTTATGGGTTGTCCTTCATGCTAGGGGCTAGTAAACAGTCCTTCCCCAGCACCGTATTACCTGTGCCCGTAACTATTACCTTAAACAGGCAACACTGCCATTTACGACCAGTCATACTGTCAATAAGGTCAATATAGGGAGAACCACCAATTCCTTTATACAGATGGCCACTCCACGGCAACAATGAATCAGAGAATTCCTAACTGTATTCTCCAAGGTGTGTCTTCATCAGCAGACCCTAGGCCAGCTGGTGTATTCCATTCTAAGAGGCTGTTGTCTCAGTAATGTGACGGGTACAGCATGGCTAGCCAACATCATCCAGCCAGCCAACAGCATGCCAGTCAACCAGACAGCCTCAAGAGGCTTTGGCTGTCAGCTTTTCAAACGGGGACTGTCCTTCAAAAGCAGCTTCTGGCATTGGATTAACCCAGCTGACAAACAGGGAGGGAAAGAGGGTGTAACGGGTGCACGACATGCACGCGCCTGCAAATTTAAGAGTGACCCAGTTTTGATATCACTATTACAACATACCTCATCTCCTCCCTGAGTCATGCTGTTTTCTTGATAGAGTGGCATATCTATTGGCCTGTGGGTCGAGTTCAATATTCTGCTTTTGCATGAAAACAAGTATAGGAAGAGATCCACTGCGGTATGCCCTCATCAACACTGTACTGTGCCGGTGCCTCAGTATTAATTATACTAGAAAAAGAACTTTCTTCTAGGGAAACAATTTCTTCTAAAAACCGTTTAGAAAGAATGTAGCATCAACCCCCCTCCCTGGCCATCATGATGTGTGTTTTTCAGAGAACAGTTTAACAGAGCCAACAACTCTCCTCTGCAACATTTTCATTGATTTGCATTAATGGCCTGAATGAATTACAGTAACCCATAGACTGTATAAATTAATTGACAAACCCTCCATGACATCACGCTTAGGTCTTCTGAATAACAGGTACTGTATGATGCTCAAGCTGTGCTGGCTCTGGCCGTCGCCATCTTTGCACTCCACCTGTAACTCCTGGCTAATAATAGGATTAATGTATGGCTTAATATATTTTCAACTGATGAGTTATATACATATTCACAATTTGTTATATACAAATTCACCATAAATGGAGAAACTAGCTATAGTCCAAAACCAAATTTTGAACCAGGCTGTAAACTGGTTCAAAACAGACATTTTAA
The DNA here is from genome assembly GCA_027564795.1 of Aphredoderus sayanus. NCBI lineage: Eukaryota > Metazoa > Chordata > Actinopteri > Percopsiformes > Aphredoderidae > Aphredoderus > Aphredoderus sayanus. The sequence continues at coordinate 8,033 of JAODUG010007893.1, read as the reverse complement.
CATGGAGATCTATGAGATTGACTCGCTTTTGGAGCCAGCCTCATGTGGCCATTCGGAGGTCCACGTAAATATTGTCAAGCAGTCCGCATGTGCCATTGACTGCGCATGTGCAACAAACTAAAACCCACTACAATGGCAATGGATGTCCTACTACGGACATCCATTGTCCTATTAAGCTCACAAATGACTGTTCTAAGCATATATAAGATATTTCTTTCCAGCAAATCTCTTAGTTACACCAATATTGGTCACGGCAAACCATGTCTGCGCATATAAATTGTAGTTATTACGATTTCTAATTCCAAAGCTAACTGTTTTGTATACTGAAATAGACGATACACCTACAAGGCGCCATTCATGAACGATTCAGTGAAAATTAACAAATCTTTTTACTGATTCATGATTCCTTTGCGTGCACACTGGTCTTCAGGTCTTCTGAGTCTTTGATTCTTGTACAGCGCATAGCACGGATCCCCAAAACAATATTGTTACAAATGCAGCTGCACACTAAATGGACTTCCAATACTGTACGCTCTTTTCATTAGACTGCATTTTGAGTGATAATAATCACCAGTCTTTCATTCATTGGTCAAATGATAGGGATACACTGACGACTGAAAATATCTGGATCTTTGAGTCCTTTCATTAATTGCTCACATGACTATTACTACCGCTAGCACAGCCAGCACTAAAAAGAATCAAAAGAACTTTGGGTCTTTGGATTCTTGATCACGTGCACAAGCTTGAGACTCAAGCAAACCATACAGTATGATTCTCCCACTTTCTGTAAAGTTTATCCTTCAAGTTATGTTACTAAATGGCAATCTGCAAGTAACCAAACATAATTATTGACTTAAATCAGCCCACTGAGCCAAACATTTATAAATAGTAAAATGTTTTAAAGGTTAAGGTTTGAACCGGCAGTCTACGTGTTACTAGCACAACACTTGACCTATGACCTAACTAGATGCAATATAACAATGGTGACATCTGAATGTATGAATCAAATAATCTGGATATTTGATTATTTGCTCACATGACACCAGCATGAGCAACAGAGACTCATAAGAACTAAAAGACTCGTTCTTTACACTGAAAGACATTCAAAGATCCAGATGGCTCAGACGATCCAGACTTCTCCCCACTACTTTGACCAAAACTTGAGACTTCACTTGAACACTTGCTAAAAGACTTCAGACTCAATTTGGACTCTAGCTAGACTCTGTCAAAGACAAAAATGACGAGCATCTCTAGATGAAAGCCAAAGATATTATTTGAGCTCAACATGGATTTACTGAAGGTTTTTAAGACATCTGTTTTAGCTTAAATTGAGTCATATTTTGAAGTGGTTTATGTATTTTTGTGTGTGGTTGTTGTTGTCATGTGTAGCTTTGTTTGAAAGTTTATGGCAAGTTTTTATTTGATAAAACAACAATAACCACCAATGGGTGGCCATTGAACATGGTTTGTTTGTTGCCAACAGACCATAGACTTATAGACAATAACTAATACACAAAAGTATAAAACCCTGTCATTCAGACAGGTGGATTTTATTAAATATTTTTCAAGTATTCTCAAGTGAAATGAGAATGGCTGCTATGAGCCGGTTTCTTATCATAACTTAAAAAAACAGTTACACCAGATACTGGTTAAAATTATTATTTTATTGATGGTTAATACAAAAATTGCTTAAAAGTTGTTATAAGAAAAAAATAACAATTAAAAATAATTCCCATTTAGGGTCAATTTGGAACATAAAAAATCTGCAATGCGATGAATCGCGATGCGCAAACGTGCGATTGATCACAATTAAAATGTTTAATCCAATGACATCGCTAGTAGTCACGTATTGCACCTGCCTTGGTGTAATCGTGAACCAGTTTTATAGCAGCCTATACACTCTAGATGTGACCATGGTTATATATAGCCCCATAGCCACTGGCACTGGCCATGCTACTCACCAACACCCATGGGACATAATGACATAGCCAGGGGGTAAAACTCACTAAAAAGCCCACTCAGGCTTCAGCCAGCACAGTAGGTGCATAAGTAAGGGCGGGGGAGGAGAGGATTTATAAAATAATGAAATAAAGGATAGCAGAACATACTACAACAGTGAGGGTAAATGTGTATGTGTTGCGGGGGGGCAGAGGTGCGGTCTTTGATCATTTGCTGTGAAGGATAACATGTCCACACTGCCATCTCTCTGCAAAGGCCCTGCTTTAAAGTGATATACTGCATATTATCAGAAAGGGTGACTGCAGACTGTTTTAGCATATGAGAGAGAGGAGACGTGATGTGCAATCAATAGATTATTAGCTGCCTCACGCGTCCTGGCGCATCTATTGGATAGCAATATACATGTTACTTAATTAGCCTCCGGAGGAATCTATAATTTGACGGATTAACCTGTGAGACAGTTTATCATGCATAGAACCTAATTGACCTCCAGAGAGAAGTGTGAGAACTCTTTTTTAAAACTCTTCCATCAGTATTCCATCAGGACAAACATGAATATCGAACAGGGAAGAATTAAACAAGCAATATTGTAGTGCCTCAGATCTACCTTCAACCTTAATGATAGATGGTGTGATGTTGATTATAATTTAGGAATATAATTTAAACATGATTAGTCACAACTATGGCCCCCTGATCTCCATCCTGCTTGCTCCTACTCCAAACAATCCTGACAGACCATTCTATCTTCTTACCAAGTAATGAGCTTCCCATGGTGATTGAGTGGCAGGGGAAGCATACCCGCTCTATTTGAAGTAAATTGAGAAATAAGACCCCCAACACAGGTTGGCAACATATTAATGACACATAGGACACGTTAGAAAGGGAAGCGAGGCAACCTTTTAAGATTTCATCTCAGTTGTTTCACTCCTCCTCGCTCCCTGCTACGAGTGAATAATTAGAGCGAACGTTTCTACCACTCCATAGTGCACAGCTATGGAGCGGGCTAAGTATGCTGTCAGTTGAGCATACAGGGAGACATCGAATTTGTGCATTAAATACCTCTCTAGCATTATTTATGCTCGAGAGGTACCCCCTGTCAGGTGTCTACGTGCGCTCAAATACATTTATTGTGGGTCGTTGATCTGGTCACTATGTGTAACAAGCTATATATAGTTCTATGGTAACAAGAGGCAGAATGACCACATTTATAATTGTAGCTCCTGCTGGCAATTTTCTGGACATTACTGGTTACTGAGAAACTGATTAGAGAACTATTAACTGAAATTAAATTGCATAAGCAAAATACTGGCATACTGTATCATTTGAAATAGTAGTGCCCTGCTTTTTGTTAACGCCTATTTATTGTTGCAAGTATGAACGCCTCCGTATTTTTTTCTGTTACCAATAAGTCAGTCTGACAGTTTGTTAATCATAATTGACTATGCGATCCTTTCTCCCAAACTGCCTACACTCGCATGATTTGCAAAGCTTCCTATAAGCTTCTTCAAATTTAAAATGTTTGCTGTACAAAGTGATTACTGTGACACATCAATGTACCTTAAACCAAGACATATAATAAAACACCCCCAAAAGTTAGAACTATAATTAAGATAATACTATACTTATTCACTTTAATTATGAGCTGCACATACACACGCCCATCCTCACCGTGAAGATTAAAAACATTCCTTACCGTCGAAGACCTTGAAAAGACGATGGCCACGACATTCTCGATTTCTTCAGCGCGGGTCGACACCCTGGGTCCAAGGCATAGGTCCGGTCCATGTTTCTTGGACTGAGGTATTTCTCTGTGTCTGAAAATCCTCTTTGCTTCACCCGGTTGTTCTTCCGTACTACGAGTGCGTGGTGGAGCGGAGAGAGCACAGCCTGGTTTTGCTGTCTCCACAAATGTTTGGGTGCTTTCGCGCTTCCACCAGCTCCGCCAGCACCGCTGGGAAAGGAATCGCTGCCAGCGACCACAGAGGTTGCCGCTACTTTTCCGCAAATAGAGTCCATGGTTTCAAAATTATAATACGACGAAAAAAGCATTAAAGTTGAATGTCCGATGGCATTTGCCTACAACACCTCAAATAAACTATGCCGGAAAATCCCTAAATCATAGGATAAAAGTTCAAATTTGAGTAAGTTATTGAGGCAACTTTATTTATAAAGATTAATAAAGTGATCCACGTAGGATATTTTCTAATTTTAGGTAACTCCATTAACTTCGTCCTTTCTGACTTTTAGAAGCAATACTTAGATACGTAGTTATACGTTTAATTAATGCACACTCATTAAAATAGACACGCCATTTATTTTCTCAAATAAGAAAATAATTCCTCGGCCGTGTTAAGAGAATACCTTGTCTACATTTGATTTCAAAGCGCTCCCATCTCGCACCGTAGAGTATAGTACACGCCCATTCTAGCAAGGTGCTTGGGTTATTGCCGCAGCTCTTCGGATAACGATTGTCAGTATACCCTGTTACGGGACAATCCATGCGAACGAATCTTATTTCCAAAATTATGCAAAGTTCGAAAGCCTTGCATTAGTAACTTTACGCACGCTCTGCGTGAAACCATCCTGGAAGTGAAAAGAGCTACCACTGCACCCGTCAACTGTTCTCCCACCTTTAAGACCTCTGCAGGATCGGGCCAGCAGCAATAATATAGCAAATGGGCTACTGGATTAAACATGAGCGACACACCGAAGCACCTCCTCTGATTCCCACATGTTTCAAAATGAAGAGTTGTTTGAACACAGAGCCAGGCGGCCCACAAGGTGAGCCAATATTATGTTTTCCAAAATAATTTCTATGTAATTGGGAGCTCTAGCTTTTCTTTAATATGAATTGACAATGTGTCTCAAATAAAATAAAAAAGCTAAACGCTTTTTATACGTTTTTACATACAGTAACTCATTTTAAGCCAGTTTACCCACACTGTACTGTTATCAATTAAACTGAGAATAATTCCAAAATCTGTCTGTGATGGCTGCAAGTTAGAGGGAAGGGCAAACACCCACCATGGCACATATTGTACTATGATTAGTTTCTGTACAATTCCTTGTGTTTCTATCCCACAGTGATTTCAGTGGACACTGTGTTTTCTTGCCTCTTTCCTTTCAGTTCAAGCCCATTACATTGGAAACTAACTGGGTGGAGAATCCAATTTCTCCTACTTTACCAGCAGGAATGCAATCTACCTTGCGGAGACATACTGGTAGGGAAAAGAGCAGTGGTAGCTAGGAACAATGAAGGAAGTAGCACACAGAGAGAGAGTGAGGTACAGTAGTGTAGCACAGATGGTATATATTTCCGAGTTATTGATCTTCTTGATGTTCCCAGGCCTGGCTGGTAAAGTTATTATTTGCGATGTGTTTTGTAAGAATGCAATTTGCATAATTTCACAGCAGAGGTTCATGTATTAACTATTATCTTCTCTATCAACACATGGTTGTTACAGCAATACAGGTTACTGGCCATCCACCAGTAACATGACCGTTCTTCACTCATACCATCTATTATAATTGACAAATAATTAGACATTTGTCGAACACAATATACCTCTCTGTTCGCATGATTGAAGCAGTTTAGTGCTCAATGTGTTTGGTTTATCGTTATCATTCTCAATTTTTTGGATTAGTTGTACTTTCATATTTCCTAATAAAGTTCACACGTTGATTTTATGTCTAACAAACTGATATGACACTTTCAAGCCCTAAGAAGCAAGCAAATACTGGTTGGCTATATTTACAAAGTTAATTGGTTTCTGCTCAGTCATTATTTGGAAGGTACAGTACACACTATGCAAGTCAATTCTAATTAAAAATTCTGGCAAATAAACCAGCTACAATTCCAAGTTGCAGTTGGAACATTAAGATATTGTGTTTGCCGTCCATTCTTATACAGTCATGCTTCATGACTGTATATTGGTTTCCCTCCATTGCAATGAATTATAGATGAGTTAAGCTTGAAGGAAAGTAAAGATGTATAGTCTTGGTTAAAATTCCTCACTCACTAGCCATTGCAGTACTTTTGAAACTGTTTAGACTTATACTGTAGTTTAGTTAAAAAAAACCTCCTCTGTAAAATGAATACTGTATGTTCATGTTTGCATTAATTTGGAAAGAATATGGCTACATATTGGCCTGCAGTCTTTTAAAAAAGGAATTTAGTTTAGTTATGCAATGGTATTTGGAACATGGCTGCTGTATTATGATCTAGTCAGTAAACCACCAAATATTACTGTCATATATTAGGTATTATAACAATTATAATTAATTGGTGCTGCAAGCAAACACATTCAATAAGTTCAGATATATCTGATAGCCGATAGGTAAGAAAAAATAATAACATCACAGTGATTATCTACAAGGCAGTCTGAAACAGAGCAAGGGGTGACAGACCTGTCATGTCTTTTTGTTTGGCAACCAAAGAAGTAAATTTTGACCTGAGGGTAATAAAAAGGTGAACGCAGGTAATATTAAATATGACACAAAAGGTAATGCTGGTTTCATCACTATTTTGCATTCACATGCAAAAACAAACAGACATGCATTGAGAACATATATTATATTATTCCACTAAAATTAAGTATTTTCTCTCCAAATAAATAATACATTATTTGTTATATGCAAAAGAAAATCTGGTATATTATCTATACTGATTCCAAGTTACATAATGTATAGTACACACTGTGTTTCAGTATTGCTCACCTCAAACCATTATGTGTCCCCTATAATTTAGTCACATGCCCTTTCATGGACAGTTGTGTTTTAAAACTAATGGCGAGCTGTGTAGGGTTTTGTGAGGTGCTATACCTCAGAAATGTACCTTGCCGAACTTATAGTACCTATAGAAGTAACAGATTCTGTTTCAAAATGAAACTTGAGAATACCCTGAGTTAAATGAAAGTTAAAGTTAAATTAAAGGTTGGTGAGAGACAGAGAAAAGATTGTCAGCGTTGGATGCCTGGCATTGCCACAGGCTTGGCATTATGGCTAATTACTCAGTATTGATTATATATCGTTGTGATAAATAGCAGTTTTCTTTCAACAGTATTGGATAATGCAGTATAGACATTGCTTTGGACAACTAGTGTGGGCAGTGCTCCAAGCAGACAGGCAACACTGGGAGTGAGATGCTCCCTGCATTCTATTACGGTGATCCTAATAGAATGGACACTGAAATAAGCCCTTGCAGAGTGTATTGTTGAGCATCAGTTACAGTTCTAGTTTTATAATATCTCATATTCTCAGGAACTCATGGTTTCTTTTCTTAATCACGTCAATAAAACAAGTTTTAAAGTCTCCTCACGTTGTCTTTTAAGACCTCTGAAGGGTGTCTTCTAACAAGCTTAGATTGCATTAATAGGCTGCACTTAGTTATTTGCACTGGAGGATGGACAAGGCAGAAATGAGTAAGAAGAAAGAAATGGAAGACGTCCTGTTTTATTACTCTGTGTAGCCACAGGCAGATTATTAGAAAATGGGCCCCTGGTCACAGACTTGTAAAGGGCCCCACTTCCCTCCAGGCACAGATGCATATAGATGACTAATATTATATAAATCAGCCATACGCTATAGACACTGATTTTTGCGAGAGGTGGGCCTCTATGAACTTTTACAAATAGATTATTTTTGTTCATGTAAGGAATCTCACTTGTCAATGCCTATACACTAGGCATTGACAAGTGAGATTCAAATAGGCTGTTGACAGCACCTCAAATATCTTGACCTGCACTGTAAAAGAACTACTGTTTTATGTTAACGCTGTCATACGGTGGTCTGCAGACCCATGTTATGTGATTGAGGGTCTCCATTCAGATAGCTCAGGGGTTGATAACAACATAATGAGGTATTCAGGAACCCTGCCTTTCCAGAATTTCCAGAAAGCCCCTTAGCCAAAGTTTCTACTGCTGTTGATTTGCTCTTGTTTTTTGGGTTTCAGAGTTGAAGGGCCAATTTTGGTCAGAGCCTCTAAAGTCATATAGCTTAACAAACTGTGTGACAAAAGAGAGATTTCAGCCCCTGGACCTGGGTCCAGTTAGGCCCGTTAGGTAAACCACCCATGT
>JAODUG010007886.1:13529-27246 GCA_027564795.1 Aphredoderus sayanus | reverse complement strand
AGGGTTAAGTGAGTGTTATTCAGTAGTTTTACATTTTCATGCAAGGCAGTGATGTGAAGAGAAACATAATGTATGAAGATTATGGGGCTATAAACATAAAAAGAAAGCAGCCCAACTGACTCATTTGAAATGTACCGCAATACAAAGTCTTACTTTCAAAAATTTGAACGAATCTCATATTTCTGTAAAATATATCTCTTAAGAGGAACCCAACAAAGTATAGCCACAACTTATTCATTCTACACTCGTATGTGGTTTATGTCTTCACAGTAAACGTGCACTCTTGTGGACGTGCGCATGTGTTTGGATATTCCCCTTCCTCTGGCTAAGCAGGGAGCTTAAATACCAGCCTCTGTGCTGATAATGGTGGCTGTCGGGTTTAGACTCGGGGTTTCACCTCCCTGCCAAATTAATGCCAGCGTGTCGAACGTCGAATCCGGGGTCTTAATACACACGGGCCTGATTAGAATTCCCCCGCAGCATTCGCTGCGCTTTGTCAGGCGAGAGGTGATGTAACGCGGGATAAATGTTGCCATTTTCCCCCCCTGACCTGGGGTTTTATATCCCCCTCATAGTGACACACTGCCCCCTCTGGGTTGGAAATAGGTGGATTTTTAACATTTGCATTTTCAGCTTTCCACTGCTGGGATTGGCTGGAGTGTGTTGTGTCTGGTCCTCCTGACTGTACACACAGTAGAAATAAAGATTTAATCCTGTACTTTAGCCCTGCTGATGCATTACTGTGAAAGCATCAATTTCCTCTGCAAGGTATTATAACAATTAACATAATTAGATGTCATAATAACTATGCTTATTTGTATACTGTATTTTGTAATATCTTTAATTGTTTATAATAGGTAACTGTAACACATTAATTAAATTGCCTTGACATTCATGAGCTACTGTCTTACCCAGTGCACCTTTAATCAGTTAGAATTGGATGGGATTGTGTAAGCAAGTGCTTAATCTGGTGCAGTACTACGAAGCACATATGTGAAGGACATAAGGATGGGGCTCACTATGAGAGAGTTCATTTTGCAGCCATTTTTGCTATAGTCTGAAGATAGCTGCTGGTCTACCATCGGCTTCGACCATTATTGCAGATGCTAGCTGAGATACAACAGGGGGCAGTGGAAGGTGAAAATAACAGTTTGGAAGCTACTGAGTAAATAAAAAATGCTTAAGTTTAAGAGTTTTAGTAAAGTTCAATATCACTTTATATGGACCATGTGTTTGCTGCAGCCTTTTGGGCAAGTCAGAACATTTTTAATAGTGTCAGGAAATACAAGACAAACAGATAAAGGTGTTTAAGTAGAGGTAATAACATGACTTATTTACAAATTGCTTAGAACACCACCGTTTGTTAGGAAGTTCTTCACTCAACGGCGAATACACTGCTAAATATGAGACAGAACAAGCACATCACAAATTCTAATATGGAAGGAGGCAGGATTCTGTGTGTGCACACATGCATGCTTTGCTCCAGTTTCACAGCGACGGTGAATGCTAATGATTTCCTTAACTTGGAAACTCATTAGACTTGATGGAAGAATGATGCTGTGTCCTGGAAACACTTAATGTTATTTTTAAGAGAAGAGCTGAGGGTGTTAAAACATGATGCAAGACACTCAACTAATTAGGGGTTAGACTAAACACACACAACGCTGTACAGTTCAATGGCATTTGGCAAACATCAGCTTAACAGTTCACTGCCTGGAATTGTGCAATGGAAAACATTTGTTTTGGCACATAATTAAGGATTGTCATTGGGTATCACGGGAGTGATTAGTATCCGAGAAGAATTACTACGGTGTAGCATGTAATGGGAAGAGATGTTCCTCTCCTGAGCCCTGAGTAGAAAGATCTATTCTTTAGTATGTAAACGCGGTTTAGAAGAAGAGAAGGGCAGCTGTTGGTTGAGGTCAACAAATGATGAGCTCACCTCATGGTGGCCTTGCAAATGGGGAGTCTGATGGCTGGGCTGGAGACAGTATGTTTTTATGCTGTGAACGGATAGGGGTGCTGCTGTAGCCTGGCGAGACCATGCTGATCTCACTAGCTTCAGTTTGACGTCGCAATGAGATACAGTCTGGAGAGGGATGCAATCCTTTCAATTCCATTCGTTATATCTAACGTGCAACCAATCACCGTCGTACGGGTAGCTACGGGCGTGGTTTAGGTGTGACGACTGGGAAAGCGACATGAAATCAGCAAAACAAAACAATGGGGGTTCCTACAGATAGACAGATGGTTCATCCAATCACCTGCCAAGTATTTTCTTTTAAAGCGCCTGCCTTTTTGAAACAGTTAGAAATGTAAGGGTCGCCAGATGGTCGTGTGCATACAACTAGGTTCTGTGCGTGTGGCAACAATCTGGTGTGTCAGGTTAGTGGTGATAGCCAAATATAGTAAAGATCCATAAACCAAGAGCCAGACTCGAGACCTTATTGGTATCTGCAAACAGAATGGCTCCCATTTGTCCGCCACACAGGTGAACTTTGAACCATATATCAAACACTTTCCAAAAAAATAACTTTCAAAACTCAAACAATGTGATACATTATGCCTTTTTCTGAAACTCAAAGTGAGAAAAGTATTGCGTTTACACTCGCCAGCTAATCAGGCCAAATGCATCTCTGAGCAGTGTGTTTTTGGTGCCATCTGCAACTGAATTTTTTATTTATTTATTAATCATTCAGGAAACATTGTCACTGTCAAGCCAGGTGCAATGGGGCCATTGCACCAATCTAATAGGAGAGGAGATTGCTACACATCTCCCACTTGGAAAAGGAAAAAGAGAGAGTCCATTGGATAAATATTCCATTGAACAGCAGCCAAGAACGCTCTTGTTGAGCTGAGAATAAATGGAAACCACTGGCCCTTTATTTTTCGTCCAGCAAAAACAGAGTACAATCGGATAACGTGATTCACCAAATATACATCATCCTTCAAAGCTTGTGTACTGACAACACGGTGGTTAGAATGAAATTCTCCAGCCTGAAATAAACAGCACAGAACACTCACCTTCATTTCTAATGTGCAGGGGACGTCCACTTGTCTGACTGGACGGGCAGGCCAAATTAACTACGTTGTCAAATATTTCCTTGGCATTTTTTCGAATTGCCATCCCACCTGTCAGGTTTGTGTGCATGTGGGACAGACTGGCTGTTCACGTTTATCACATGTAATAGATAATAACAAACCTATTTTTACCGCTCACAAGTCACGGACATTTCACTTGTGCCTTAAAGAAATCTGGTGAATGTATTCAAGTATGGAGCAACCATCAGCCCGCTGGCTGTTACAGCTCAGCGTCTACAGAGAACTAGTCATTCGGCATCATGTTTTGATCTAATGTGAGGGAAAACAACAGAACCCTTCGGTGCACGCGCTCGTGCACATGGCTCCGTTCCAATTACGCGCAGGCGCGCTCTCTCTGTGCCGCGGGTGTTCTCCATAATTGATTGCATGTTTTGTTTACTGATGCCGTTCTCCCCCACAAACTGTGCTATCTGCGATTTGTGTGCCGACACGCTGGGGCCTGCCTGCCTGCCTGCCTGCTTCCGGAACCAGCTAGCGCTCATCCCCACCTGAGTGCGCCGCGGCCCGAAGCGTCTCGCTCGGCCCTCTGGAGCGGGCATGCGTGTTTTCGCTTGTGGTGCGGAGAGCCTTGCCTTCCCAAAGGGGGCCTGCCGCTAGTTTGCTTGGGTCTACAGCTGTCTCCTCACATCCCTGCCCGTCTCTGATGACTGACTGAACATCACGGTGAATCACCATGACCGCCCCACCACGACCACACACACACACACACGCACACAGGAATACTTGTGTGTGTTTCATCCTCTACCCCCCCAGCCCCCCCCTTCACACACATACACACCGGTGTGTCTGGAGGATGTGGAAAGGGGGTAATAACGGCGAAGGCGTCAGACAGACTTCATCTTGGTTCCTCCAAGATGAAGGGGTACTGCTGTGCCAGGCTTGTTGATAGCCAAGAAGAAGACGAAGAAGAAGAGAAACATAAAACGTATTTGTTGGAGAGGCAATATCATTGCACTTCAGCCGCCTCCATCACGCCAGGCAGCGATAATATTTCTCTTCTCTTTCTCGTCTCACAGCCAAAAAACACACGACGAGACGGGAAGAGAGGTTTTCTCACAGGTCTCTCAGAGATCTTCTGTGTCGAACTACAAAAAATGAAAATGAAAAAACAAATAAATCAATACGATCCCCTTTTCTGCTAATTGTATTCTTTTTCTGTCTGGTTGCCTGTCTGTTCCCAATTCACCTATTCTTCACATCGCTATTTTAATGTCCTGCCTTGATGTATATGTTTGCTGCAGTTCTAGTTTCTCAACAGCTGCCTTGTACTGTATCTGCAACAGCGCAGGTCTGAGATCTCTGAGATGGCAAAAGCAATTAAGTCCAAGCAGGAAATAATGTATTCTAAACTGTCTAAACCATACAGGTGTGATGAAACATCTCTGAAATTAGCATCATCTGCTTCCTCCTACTTCTTCTAGCTTCTTTCCAGCTTGAAGATGAAGGTGTAAAAAAAAAAAAAAAAAAACATTTTTTAACGTCAACTTGTGACTTCCGGGAACCTACTGGATTATTCCTGTAAAGGGAAGTGTTGAAAAGACCGGTGAGTTAATTAACAAGCACGTTTGCAGCTTTCCACATGGGAAACAAACACACCTGTTCTGGGGAGGGAAATCGCAGGTGAGGTGCAATGGCGCGATTAGCACCAACTGTACCTGATGTGTAAACTGGAATGTTGCTGATAACCGCAATACATCACAAGTGCCAAATGACGTGGTTGACCCAGATTTCTTCCGGATGTAGCCAGAAGCTACGATTGGAAATTATCTTGCAACCCTGTAAGTATTTCACAAACGGTCTGGGATCTCCCAATCCCAACACAAGAAGGGACATCACTTTCTAAAATATAAAAACTGTTAAAAATAAAATCTTCCCTCTCAAACACATACGCATTGTAATGAGCGGTGGAAATGTGTTATTTATCTATACAATGGAAGTGTTTTCCAGGTGTTGTTCTTTCTAAATCAACTTAGCAGTGTTGATGAATTAATTTGGAAGAGGTCATGGTATTTCTGTGAGATTAACAAGGCTCAATGTAAACAGTTTCTTTGACAGTATAATTGCCTGTAGGCCAGAACTGCATGAATTGCCCAGCCGTCACTGCAAAACCAATTTACAGTCCGCGCCATGTTTGCTCCCCTGTTCAAATAAAGCCTGAGACAAAAGAGTTGTTCATTAGCCAGAGATGTCCTGATGAATTAGGGAGTCATCCGTTTTAAAACCTGACATGCAAGAGGGTAAAACAAAGATGGAAAATGCTCACCTTGGTGTACTATCTGCCTCAACTCTGCCCTTCTGTGTCTCCACCAATTATAGGGAGCGTGCCATGTCTGCGATGGGGTCAGGGTTTGCGACCTCTATTTTGTGGTGCTACCAGATCCCCGTTATTAAAAAGGTCTTAATCTCTGTAATCATGCATTGAAACTGTGGGCATCAAACAATGATAGGAGATTAGGTTTGGGGTGTTGGGCTGTAAGACAATGTTTGACAGAATACAACAAACTGTAGCAGTAGTGTGTTTTTTATAGGCCTACATACTGTAATGCGATTGAGTGAAGCATGAATGAGCGAAAGCTATTGGGAAAACAGCACGTGAAATAATAATATCTTTGAGGAGAGCTTTGTTTGATAAATGGGACATCGCCACTTTTCTATTATAGTTGATGCGCGCAAAATTCTAAATTATATGTTTTGTTCCATTAGGATACTGCCCCCTGTGGCCAGTTAGCAGAGCAAGGGGAGGGCACACTTGTGGTACTGAATCTGAGAAGCCACAGAGACAGTTGAGTTTCATTTATATAGCATTTACAGAAATGTAGCTTTAGACATCAGTGTGACAGTATTTGCTGTCTGCACATGCTGACAGACAGACAGACAGACACACACACACAGATGCAGGCAAAAGGCTCATAATTGAAATGACTCGTCCTGCCTGGCGATATGTAACCCGTACGGTCGACTGTGAACCGTCGCAGCACGGCCCAAACAAAGTCCAACTTCACACAAATTAGCTCGAGGCGGAAGTTGAGTAGCCTATCAAATAAAAGGACCAGGGGTGGGGGGCTTGGGGGGGTTGGGGAAGGAAAAGAGAAAGGCATGTCAGGAAATCATTCAATTTGGCACCCTCCACGGCGGCACGCCATCGGACGTGGCTTTCGCTCGTCCTCGGCGGCACTTTGAGAATCAAATTTCGAGGTGGAAAACGGGCGACAAGCGGTCCCCCCCCCTCCCCCCCCCCCCCCCCGCTGGCCCAGACAAAAGGTGCCGGCGGCTCCCCCTTGCGTAGCGCCGCACGTTGCATTCTGGGACATGGCGATGCCTTTGCCTCTTAACAGGCATAATAAATCAACTGCTGCAGGATAGACAGGATGCGGTGAGATGGGGGGGTACTGTTGTAGCAAGCTTTTAGTGAGTCTGCATGGGTGGGTGGTGTGGAAGGAAAAAGATGGAGAGACTCCAAGAAACCTGCGGGCCTTCTCATCATTTATTTGTATCTGCTTTGCCTTTATCGCTTAATCATATGTTGTTCATGACTAACTGAGAACATTTTGAAGTAATTGTATGCTAATTGCAATAGTGCAAATGTTTTTTTGTTTGTTTTTGCCTTACTGAATTAGTTTTCAGTATTGTACAAAGTCAGTATTGTGTCAATGTTAAGGTGTCGCTGACAATATGCTAACGCTAGCAGTTACTGTACATTTCTTTTTCGGGGGAAGCATCGCCGACGTCACCTTTTAACAAGGTAAAGGTTACAGCCTCTGTAGAGTACTGTCGTTTGCTGGAGCATACTGCAGCCCAAATATGGCTGCCTCTCTGCTCTCGGGCTGCTTTGCAAGAGCAGTGCTGTTTATTGCACATCTGAAAGCTCTGGAGTGAGAGGGCGATGGGAGATTAAGGTTCAGGATTAATCCCTCAGTAGAAGGGAGGAAAAGAAAGAGGAGAGGGGAAGATTATAAGAAAGTGATGAAAAACACAGCAAGGCCGGCTGGAAGAGAGTGGTGTTTCGGCGGTGTTACACCAGCGCATTAGGTGATGTTAGGTGAGCGAGAGGTGTTTTTAAACAAGGAGTCTGGGGTGAAGTGGTTGCTGGGGGAGCGGGGGGAAGAGGGAGGGGGAACAGATCGCAGCCACCCCTCATACAGCACAGGCCGTCATTAATTGCACTCCACGCGGGTGAATTATTCAGATAAAGCAGCAAAAACGTACGCTGGCGACTCGGCGAACACACGTTCTCCGTGGCGAGATCGGGAACAATTAGCCTCCTTTATCGACTTCTGCGCTGCCTGCCTCAGCGTTCAAGACAGGCGAGCGGAGACGGAAGGCTGCCAAGCCCGTCTCACATCTGTGTGTGTGTGTGTGTGTGTGTGCGTGTGTGAAGTAGATTCAGCATTTGTTCTGGCTCTCGGGCAGAGAACCTGCTATTCCCACAGCTCCACCACGTACTGTGGAGCGCGCCAAGGCCATGCCGTCCCTTGGAGCTTATTCTTTCATTTGCACACCTTTTTTTTTTTTTACTATTTACAAACTGAGCAATTACAAATGTAAACATATTTGCAGTTTTTCTCACTGCACTGCACTGTAATTCCTACAGCACTGCATGTACAGTTTTCCCTAAGGAGATTTTCCCATCTTCACTTTTTTTTTTCTTTGTGTAATGCAGTGCTGTCTTTTCCTTTCTGTATCACAATGACATGGCCTGTCAACAAGTTTCAGTACAAACAGTAAAAACATAAATGTGCACTCTCTTGCAGTCAAATTCCAACATGCACTAGGGTGTAACCTACAATTTACAACAATTGTCATCAAAACTTTAGACATAGTTTACATCAGAACATCCCTCCATAGTACGCTGTTATATTGACAACATGACTAAGCAATTTGACTGTTTCATCCGTACACAATGACACAAGGATTTGTCATTCATGGCACTGACATGTTCATTGACACATATTTACTTTTGAGAGATGAGCTAAGGATTTTGAGCAAGAGAATGGCTTTTGCAGGTAATCTATGGTGTTTTCCTATTTGGACGAATTGTTTTAAAAAATGCCCTTACTGTTTTGCAAATGTCGAGGATGTTTAGAGAAATGTATGAAAGCTGGAGGGTAAGGTGTGCCCATATATTGTGAAGTTGACATCCCGGGTTGACTATTGATTGTTACACGGCAGATGTGTGTGAGAATGTATGGTGACTTATTACTGATGTCAATGGACATACTAAATATTTGTAGTAAACGGTTTCTAAGTGGAAGTATTATCCAGTTCATTAGGTCCTGAGTTTGATAATGGACCTGCTACATTCACTCGCTGGTGAAAAGCACCTGTGCAGTAGAGAGGGTATGTGATGCATATAAGCACATTTTTAATTGCCAATGTTCAGAAACCAGAGGAGAAACTGCCAACACCCATGACAGCTTATTTACAATGGCTCTTTTAATCTTTCATTCAAATAAGTCTGCATTAAAAACATCTCGCTATATAAGCCTGCAGGCTGTTGAATGCAGGTTGAAATGGCTGGCATTCTTCAATAGATCACATTCCATTCTGTTTGGAGAGTGGAAAATCACAGAACCTGACATCACTTTGAGGTCTGTTTCTCTGATCCATAAAACTTAATTAGAGAAAACCAAGGAGTGAATCATTGATGTTGGTATAGTTTGTTTATTTTTCATTTTAAATATTTCTCTGTATTCTGTAAGGTAAAACTGAAGCCCTTAACACCACAACAGGGACATTACAAAGAATATTAACCCACAAAACATATTCACTATCTCCTCTTGGAGAAATACCTTCCCTACTGATAGCAACCTGGGTGAGTGAACATCTAGGTCTTATATTTACTGCACTGGTTGTTTTTTTCTCTAAGTGGGTCAGTTTGTTTTATATTGTTGTTCAGAGGAGACTTTGATTTATAGGGGAAGGACTTTGTTTTGGTTCAACACGGTGGTCTTTGTGCAATTTGTATAAACGTATATAGTAATTACCTTTGTTGAAGTAACTGAACAAATTGAAATACGTTCGAGCATAAATGTGTACTTTAAGCAGTTCATTATCTTGTAAGAATGCATCTTCTAACAATACTTCTAAATTAATGAATACATTCATTTTAGTGCCCTGTTGATTTTAAAGGAATCTTTCTCTAGCGTTCTAAAGAGAACCCCCACAAATTCAGTTACTTACAGTGAAGTCCTATGATGTTATGGATGAGCACTCTACAGATGCTTTCCTATAACATTAACAGGAAACCACTATTTAAGAAAATGTATTGACATCAGCCCTTCCAGTGTCCAATATAACAACAGGCCTTATCAGAACATGACATTTTCCACAGCAGTGCTATAGCAATGTCTTATACACACACTCTTACACACACACACACAGACATATATCATATATACACACACACAGTATATACTATATAGACAAACGCACAGACACACACGCACGCACGCACGCATACCCAGCTGCCGCAGGTGCGTTGCTCTTGAGCCGGCGGGGCGAGACATCTCCTTTTATTGCCGTGCCAGAAGATGTCATCGTCCCATCACCGCCAACTGGAGCGCCTCTGCCGTCACAGGAACGCGGTTTACTGTAGCGTGACGCTCGGCGTCGGGGCGCATTATCTCTCTCTCGTCTCCCCGCCCGTTGCGCCACGCGAAGACGGCCCGGGCGCCTGACAGCATGCCAGCAGGTGGATTTCATTACTTCCCGGGAACAGAGGAAACAAACGCGCGGTCGGTCGCACACACTGCACCGACATAAAGACACGCAATCTTCATTTATTTGGCACGCGCCTAGAAACAAGGTCATGCGAGCTGTAACATGCCGCGGTACATGGCTAACAAAACGCTATATGTCATTACATGCTGTAGTGTATTGTAGAGGGAATACTGACTTTGCTGTTCAATTCCACCTCACAACTTGTCAATGAAATAGGCTTGGACACACACAGACACACACACACACACACGCACACACACACCACAAATACAGTAGATTCATCATTCATTTCTGTTCATTCTGTTCTGTGTACAATTCATTGCACATAACTGAATTAAATGTTTCACACGGACCAACATGAAATAACACGAAGAATAAAGACAGTCAATATAGCTAGCTAGATAAAGTGCACATAGCGTAGTACTGTAGCTGGCTTTAAGTTACACAATATAAAGGAGCCTCCTAAAGTGACTGGTGATGGTGATGACAATAATAGTTTGAGTATGTGGCCATTGCTTAGCCTAACTGACAAAGACAACAAAGCCTTGGAAACAAATGTTGAGTTGGTGGGTGGTTGAACAAAAAAAAAGAAAAGTTAAGAAAAATCTAAAAAAAATCAAAGGTTTAGATCAATGCTGCACTAATCTCATTGCCATTTAGACCAAAGTTGATTTCCATCGGCGTGGACCTCTGGCCACGGGCCAACCCCCACGACCTGGCCCTAATCGTTGGCGAGCCAATGGCCCGGTTCAATAGGAGCTAATAGCCAAGCCGGTGTTTATAAGGCAGGTAATTAGCTTAGTGTCTCGCCATGCTGAGTTGCTGCCCTTCCAAATCAATCCCGGCAGTGGGACCCACTGCAGGCTATAGTGGGGGTGGCACTGCTTGAGAAGCTCTTCACTTTCATATAATGATAAACAGACAACACAATAGACCATGTCAATCTTTGGAAGACTTGACATTAATTCAAAATACATATAGTATTTCTTTAAAAAACATCCAGTTAAGATTCGCTAATGTAGGGTAATATGTAAATGGTAGACTGATGATGGTAATGAGCACAAGAGAAACTTTGATGTGGCAGTACGGTGGCAGATAGCAATGATTTCTCCCCAGCTCCCCAATACTAAACCATGATGAAATCAGTCCATAACTGAAGGCAAAGAGAGTTGCGGCATATGCTTACGGGCATCCTGTGTACCGGAGAACGGACAAACATGAGCTCTGGCAGTCCCAGTAAATAAATAGCCTCATTAGATACCCACACACCCCAAGACTGTCAAACCTCAGCAAACGTCCTGTTCCCACGCCTGCCGCCCTCCCCCACACAACAGCAGCCCGGCGAACAACAAAGGAGAAGCAGAGCGACAGACGGGCAGAGGGATGAAAAAGACGAGCGCGCCCGCACACACACACACACACACACACACACACACAAGTAGGGAGATGTGTGGGGGAGGAGGGGAAGGAGACAAATAAAGAACAATGAGAAAGACTAAAAGCTAAAAGACATGCCAGGGAACAAGCAAAGGCACGAGTGTGCGAGCCGTGATTTCAACGAGGCCTTCCAGTCAGAGCATGCTGCTGGCTGTACTGTAAATATGTCCCCACTTGGTGGGCATCAGTGTAAAAAGGCAGCTAGCAGCTGGTGCTTAGCGGGGGCCCCCGCTGGCGCCAGCCCACTGCCGCCCCGGCGCACTGATGAAGACAGATGGATCGGGCCCTGGCCCCCGACGCAGGAAACACCCAAAGAGCTGGGGAGATTAGAGCCAAACACCAGAGAGCTGATAGCCTACTGAGCAAGGGGGGCTGGGTTTCTCAGTTCATCCTCAGATTAGGTTTAGCAAGAGCTGATATGAGAAGAGGGGGGTCAGGACACTGCCGATAGCCCAGCCTAGTGGAGCTGTGGCTACTGAATATTTCCGTGCGAGGGTGCCACCTTCGCTTGCAGTTCTACCAGTGTCTCGGATACAGCATGTTTCACACTAATCTTAGTATCGGGAAGCTTTAAACTAAGGTGGCAGTTAGCATAAAGGCTAAAATGCAGGTATTGAATGCTCGTAAAAGGGTAACACAGCTATAGCCACATTAACATTTAGCCACATTTCCCAGAAGACTTAAAATCCATATCCTAAGGTGAAAGAAAGTTGAACTCTGAGAAATGTCCATTATAGCTTCAAACCATTGGTTTACCTCAAATTGTTGTTTTTTCCTATTTCAGCTTTAGTTGGGTAGTATTTCTACTCTGTAGTGATTAATGAGGTTAGCGGGATGTGTTATGTCAGGCAATATTCAACCAGTGCACCAGGAGATCTCCTCATTAGAACGAACTAAAAAATTCATGCAGCATCAAATTCGGCTTGCAAATGAATTCAATAAAAACCTCAATAAGCAATAATGACTAATAAAAATGCTAAAGCGCAGGCTATCAGATCACTGAGAGTGCTGGGCTGGCCTGGCATTGTGTATCGGACCTGGATGAAGAATTCACTGACCGGTCCCCTTTTACTACAAGTAGCAGCACAAGAACAGACTTAGAGGCGTCTCCGATTGACTTAGCCTGATGATGACATGACTTCAACACATGAGCACAGGGGCGTTTCAGTGTGTGTGCACGTTTGTGAAATTGCGTGAACGAAAAAGGGAATCCTGAGAGAGAGAGAGAGAGTGAGGGAGAAAGATAGCAGGTATGGATTTAATCACAAGGTGATGTCAGCAAATGGAGACGGCTGTTTTAAAACAATGGACACATGGTTCTCCTTTCAGCTCCAAGTTCCCCGGGAATTCTACTCATTGTCTGTTTTTTTTCTCTTCTTCTTCTTCCATTTTCTACTTTCCACCTGGCTTTCATTCTCCCCGGCTGTTGTTTAGTTGCGTCCCATCCAAACAGGATAAAAAGTTAATAGAGGAGGGGGACCATGGGGAGCTGATGAGAAAACAGTAGGCACAGATTCAAGCCACATACAATTTGATGACATGACCAGAAAAATCAATAAGAATTCATTGAGAGAAACCCCCCCCCCCCAACCCCACCCCCACCCCCTGAGCTTTACTGGCAGAACAAAAGAACAATTCTCCGCTGCCTCACTGAGGCCAGGCGATAGCCCATAAAATCATTCTCCAGCAGAAATCAAACCATGTGTACTCAAGCAGTGCATTAGCCTTCCTCACTGGCCCAGGCCTGTCATTCCCACTGTCCTGTGTTCATACAGGTCGATGCTGCCCCCCCCCCCACTTAGAATGCCAGCGCAGGCCAACCCAAGTAGCCTGTGGTGGCACAAGGTTGACAGTTTTTAGGAAACGCTATGAAAGCACAAGGCAAGAGATTTCTTTTCTGGAAACTTTAGCGATTTTATTATCACTATTTTTAACAGTACATGCTGTTTACATTAAAAAAAATGTATGTTCAAGTTTTTCATATTCTTCCACTGAAGTGGGAAACCTCTGGCTCCGCCCCATTATTGCTCTCATCAATTGTAGCTGAGATTATAGTCTAGAAACACTGTTCACTTTAGTGTTCACTCAGGTTGGTGGACCAATCAGTGAGCAGTGCAATGACGGTGAAGTCAAACGTGTGTTTTGAAATGGGGGTAGAGCTAGACGAAGCAATACAAACTGTTGCAAAAACACTTACCCAAATAACCCAATGTCTACACTGTAAACTGTAAACCATTACTAATGGAGCTATTCACGAAATTAACATTAAGTCGGGTTACACCAGGCTCAGATCTCTCCTTATTTCCCTAAAAATCTCAGATAGTTTGCAACTATGTTATATACAGCAGATAGAACCGAGAGACTTGCTAACTATGTTGCTGCTTCTTATTATGAAAATAATATTTAATTTAAACAATATTCCAAAATATGTTTGCTCTACTTTAAGAAGTAGAGCAAC
>JAODUG010007886.1:0-13429 GCA_027564795.1 Aphredoderus sayanus | reverse complement strand
ATTTAAACAATATTCCAAAATATGTTTGCTCTACTTTAAGAAGTAGAGCAACATAATAGTACTCAATGAACAGAAAAGCTAAAGGAGGAGAAACAAAACATGGACTTGAAAACTCAACATCAACATAGAATTTCCTTCCAAAAAGCAACAGTTTTATAATTTCTAATAAGTTAATGAGCACAATTACATTAATTAAACCATCCTCTATTACCGTTTGTGCTAGCTCACAACTGTCTTGGAACCTCATCTAACCGGACCTCAGGTTTATTCTTGCATGGAAGTCAATCCAAACTAGCCAGTCGGAAATAAGGGTCACCTGAGTGATTTGCTTTAATGCACACAGAATAACAAAACCCAGAGAAAGCCATTGTAGAGACAAAGGACATACAATAAGGTCAACAGGGAAATCTTTATTAACGCTGGTCTAACCAGAGAATCGCATGGGTGAAGTGCAGCCAAAAGGCCTAGGATGAAGGGCCCTTATCGGGCCTGAGGGTGGAGGAGGGTCCACACATGGTGACCTTGGATTAAGAACATCGTAGTTAAGTGTTGGATAATAGCGCTGCTGAACCACATAGAGCAAAGAAGGTGCTAAAAATAGATAAGGAAAGATTGAGGACTGATGAGGATGAGCGTGGCATTGTGATATATCACAAAGTCACGGCATGTATTATCACCTCTGATCTCACTGATATCAGAGGTGATAATTCTTGCAGTATTCATTTTCCAGAAAGGATTATGTACAGTATAGGAGTTAAATCCCAATGGTGAAAGATAGCTTCAGCCGTATACGCAAGTGGCAGTTTGCACACAACCTAGTTGCTCATTACAAACAACAACAATACAGATTATAGGTGAAGTTAGCGATTCCAATCCAATACACCTCTGGTCAAATTCTAGGAATATCTCCTCACGGTCTGCAAGCTATCTGTTCTCTGGGCTCACTCCTACACAACCGGGAGAACTAACAAAGAGGTGCAGACCACACCACACTATCTTATACTTACCTGTGCAGTATATTTTGGCCTTTGCTAAACAGTGAACAGCAATCCCAGTCTCAGTGTGTGTGTGTGTGTGTGTGTGTGTGTGTGTGTGTGCGTGCGTGTGCGTGCGTGTGTGACAGTGGGTGAGGGAGTTTAGCAGACCTAGATCTCTACTCTCTCCAGTGTCAGCACAAAGGTAGAACCTCATTTTATGTCAACCCTCAGTGTCCTTAGAGGCACTCAAAGCGAAAGGCACACAAAGCTACAGTAAAGTCACACGTATACAGTATTTCTCAGGGAAAAAAAGCTCAGTTTTGGGTGCACTGGAATGTGCACACATAGCCCGCGTTGCCCTCTCTTGATCTCTTCGTACTTATTCTCTGGCTTTCGAAATCGCTGAAAACCCCGCACCCGACACCTCGAACAACTGAGACAATCGTCCTCTAAGGAGAACGCATGCATTTTATTTATTTTTTTGTAGCTTTACTCGTTCCGCCATTGAAAATAACCAGGAGCATTTGAAGGTTGTCGGTTAAGAGTACTCGACACAAAAGAAGCGAGATAAAAAAAGAAAAGTCTATTGTTGCGAGTTTCCTTTTTCAAAAGTTCTCAGAGCACTTCTTCCGCCGAGGTTCCTCGCTCCCCGCTGAGTGGCTCCTCCTTGTGCCCCCCCCTCCCCCCCCAAACCACCTCTCAGGAGACACTTGGAGTGAGACAAACACCTTTGATTTCTCTGCGGCTATGTGTTCTCCAAAATATGCCCACGGCCATTTTAAATTAATATCTAGCATTGCCTTATCCTTGATAATTATGTCTACCGTGAGCCAGGATATTCTACAAATGAAGGGTGTTAAATGGCCAAACCGCTCCACAAGTAGCTTTCAGTATGCTGGGTTGAGTTTGTTAATGTAGACCCTATGCTGTATTTCTTTCTGTTTTTGTTATGAATCTGTTGAAGAGCTGTACAATTATTTTGGAGCCGCCGGTTTATAATATTTACATGCCATTATGGCCCTTCTAGCAATGGCTCTTTTTTGTGTAACAAAAGCTTCATATCACAAACACTAAATGTCAAGCTGTGGGATCAGCAGAAATGTGTCGTCTGCTTAACCCTCTCCTCGCCTCGGTAACGCAGCTCATCTCCTCCATGAGCTTCGCCGGGAGCGAGGGCAGAGTGACAAGCCCGCGGAGCTCCATGACGACTGGCAACGGTTGCCGCGGAGTCAGTGGCACCCTGTGCCCTCTGTCGCAAGGGGCCTTGCGTATTAGCGGGGATCCATTCCCCGATATGATAATTGCTGTCAAATTACAGCCGGTGGCAGCCAATTATAAGAAGTGCTGACAGGTGTTGTTCTTCCATGTTTACTAGAAGAAAATAATACACACAAACCTGCTCCACAATAACTCCTTATAGGCATGTCTGGCAACTCGGCAGCCATCTTGGGAAGGCCTCCAGGCAGTTATTAGGAAGGCCGTATCTAAATGAATAGGGAGAGAGACATAACTGCACGTTTAATCGTCACCGGTCATAAAAACTGCACACACAAGCACTGTATACAATTGCATATTATAAAAATACTTTGCCCTAAATTAAGGTTTCAAAAGCATGCATGTCGTCTTGCATCAGTGTAACCACACAGTTGGCCTAATAGGTTAAGGTTTGGCCGTTATAACGCAGATGATTATCTCTTTTCCTCCAACTGCCACATTTGCTGTTATGGACTTCTCCCAGAGAGTTCCATTGAGAATTCTCTGTCTCTTCTATAATGTTTCTGTCTCAGTGTCCTGTTGATTATGAAGCCCTCATACTGTATCTCACCATTATGGTTGGAGGTAGAGGGGATAATTAGGTGTTTTGCATTGAAGAGGATGTCCCACGGTGCTTCTTTGCTTGGCAGAAGTGACATCTGCACGACTGAAAAGTACAGCTTGCCAAAGGGGACCTGCCATAGAGACCCACCCCTAACGTTTGTGTAGCCTAGGCTACTTAACACTGGTGATGTCTTTAAAAATATATATTTCTTTATGTATTTGTGTTGTGCCTTTTACCTTCCTGTTGTCCTCGGGTTTCAAACGCACACCTTGTTGTGCCAGCAGTGCACATCATATGTCTGTGTAAGCCGTAGAATTAGGTTTAGTGCCTTCTATCTGTGATGAAGGTTTGATACATTGACCCTTGTAAGCATTTCAGCACTATCAGGAAGTGGGTAGATTTTCACTGGTTGTTAGTGCTGTCACTCACAAGACTACATGTATACTACATGTAATTCTGGCACTACGCTAGTGCAGTGCTTTATTTATATATCATTTCAATCTTTCCATTTACTTTAAGCAATAACCATGGCCTACTTATTTAACAGATTTACAAGACCAGCAAACAGCCAGAGTTGTTGTTACAATACTTTCCCAACGAATTTCTCAGTTTAACGTCCGATTTCGTCATTAAGTTATGTAGTTGGTTGTCATGCATATCACTCATAATACCTCTCCTGTCAAATCGGCAGTTCTTGACACAGTTAGTCAATGCTGGTTCCAAGACTTTACACAGGTATAGGCTGCCTCTGCGAGACTAGCCATTACTGTATGTACTGTAGAACAATGCATTGGGAGGGTGCTGTGATGGTCTACTTTAAAGGCTAGTTTCTGATAGTCCTGTTTTAAACGTGCTGCCCCAGTCTTAGTTGTTCATTTCATGCAACCACTATACATGAGCAGTTTCAATAATGTCTGATTGTCCTTGCAAGATCCTATACGGTGAGCTACAGTACGCTTCATCAGGTAAGTTGTTGGCGCCATCCAACCGACACCTCCTGGGGGATGCCCGTTCTCCTTCTGTTCACATGCCGACGCGCTCTGGCATCTGCCCCCTCCTAACCCCCAACACCCCCCCACGCTTGGGTGAACCAATGCCTGGGGAGCACACGCTACTACCTGGCTGCACCGCCTACTTTAAGTTCAAGGTGGTCCTCAGGCCCAGGAACGCAGATGGTGCGTGGGCGGCGAGTGGCACCGCTAGGTGACCTCCTAACTCGCTCTGAGGAGGAGGTGGGGACGAGGTGGGGAGTGTCAGCTTTGGGCGCAACGCAACTCCCAGGTCCGTACGAGCTGTAGCAGTCTGTTCACTTAAAGGTGGAGTCAGCTATCCTGCAGATATTTCATCAAAACACAAGACATTTCTCCCTTCAATGCCATAATGGGTGCTCCCTCTGAAGCTCCACCAACTCCCCCAACACACACACACACACACTGGAAACACATTGCTGAGGCTGGCATAGTGTTGTATGGTGCGGTCTGCACCATTTTGTTTGAGTTCCCATTTACAGAGCCAGGGCTGTGTAGAAACACCAGACCTTGAGGAGGTATTTGCTGACATTTACTTGAATTGTGTATTAGCTTACAATCGCTGACTCCACCTTTAAAGCTATTAGTACTGTATTTGGGCTGTTAAAAGCGGCAAGTTCATCCGGACAGTTTAATTGCTGCTGTATGATAACTATAGCTACTTACGTTAAACCTGAAGAAAACACTGTAGATGTGTTGTGCAGCACATTGACAACCTCAATTACATAAAATGGACAATTCATTAATTATATCAACAGTCATAGGCTAACTACAGTTAATAGGATTTATTGTATTATCCTTTCAGGATTTTCATCTCAGGATATTTTTTTTGTGACAAAATGTAATAAGTGCATTAAATCAATAACTGCTAAGCTATTTTGTTGATTCTAAAGATATTTAACTTATTCCAATTGTCACAGTTTTGACACCTGAGCTCATTAGACAGGTGAGATCTAAGCCCTTTTCACACGTAGTTCCCGTTCCCTATAAAGAAACATCTCCAAAATCTCAAAAAAAAACCTACCTAAATTAAACATGAGTAAAATGGCTGCCTAGATGACTCAAATGAAGATAACATTAGGTCACAACTGCAAATTGTAAATTGTATAACATAGGGTGGTTTATTTAACTGGTAAGTGTGTTAGCTGTTGTTATGCATGATCTTTGTTTATCAACACTCACAAAAACATAAAAATTTGAACATCTATAATAATTTGCTGTTTCAACATTCAAAGCTGTAAATTGTTATAGCTACATTTTGTTAAAAACACATTATTTACATTAATAGTAATACACAAAAGTACTATATTTGGCATACTTACATTAATATCATAATTTACAATTTCTCAAGTACTGATTAATGTGAATATTTAATCCAAAAAATTCACAACAAATTAAAAAGGAAAGTAAACATACAAAAGAGAAACATACAAACAATACCGAAGTTATTTTCAAAATTGCACGGAATTAAAGAGTGATCAATACCTACTTTATACTAAAATGTCCTTTTGTCTTGTACAAAAAGTGTTTTTTCTGCTTTTCACACTGCCTAACGCGTTGGAACACATCTCTTCTTTTTTCAAACATAAAAGAAATTTTTAAAAATTAGCTGTACAAATAAGTCACTGTACAACAATTAGTTTGAATATGTTTTCTCCAAATGATTTCACTGACAGTGTCAGCCATATAATTTAAGAAATGTTGCTTGCAGTGCCAATAATGGTGGCAGTTTGAGATGAAAATAAAGTCTATACCAATTACTGCTTTGTCAAATAGAGTCCAGTTTTGGTCATTAACTATTGATAAAATCTCTTGTGCTCGTCTAAAACCAACATCTAATCAGATAGATTTTATTTTAAATATTATTCTTCTCCTTCATTTAACTGTTGACTTCATATTGTGAGCACTGTTTGCTACTTAAAATCTGGTTGTTTAGGCTTGGCAAGTGTGCGTCTTAAGTGTCTTATTTCTACGTTTATGTTTCCAAAAGTTCTAAGGTTCTCTACAGTATACTGTACATTTTCCTTTGGCACAATACTTGGTGAACCCTCTTAAGATCTATTATCGAGTTCTTCTACACCTCATGCACGAGCGGCAGGGTGTGTTCACATTTGCTGGTTTGTCAAATTACAAAAATCTCAGTGGTCACATTAAAGTAACCTATAAACAACAGTTTAGGATTTCAAAGTTCAGTGAGAGCACTTCTTAAATGTGGACTTAAAGAAAAGATCAAAGGTTTGTCTTTTGCAGTGATTTCGGTGGTTATTCTGTAAAAACCCACCCTAAAATAAACCTTTTCCACATTCTGTATCTTGATTGGCGGCGTCACACTCAACAGGGTTTTTTCCAGACCCATTATATTATAACCCTTGTGCGTTTCATCCTGTATGTGTAAAACATTTGTGCTGTACAGATTTTGTAGCCCCAAATTCATTTTAAATATTTACATTGCAAGGCAATGCACTATGGGAACACACCCTTGCCTACTACGCTAAATGAAATGCAAACGCAAGACCGCTAGCACCTTTTTAACCATATAGTATTCAAACGTACTTTAAAAAAAACGTGCAAGACTCACGGATAAAAGACTCTTGTTTTTTCCAATACTTAAGGCAAAAACACTTCTCATACAGTATATACCAATATACATATATAGGAATTATTACATCTGTCAGAAAATGTTGCTGTCTTTTCTAGAATGTTCCAGTAAACATAATGTACGCAAGTTACCATGGTGACCTAGAAAGTGTGCTAAAGCTAAAAGTGCGGAATGACCAAGAGAATGCAATGCCCTCTACCAAGAACGAGAGAGAAACGAGACGTCGCCACCAGTGACACAACATCTCCAGAGTTCCTGACTGTGTTTCATTTCTTCTTTTTTTTCAATTGGCAGAATCTGTCGCTGTCGAGTAAAACCGATGGTGAGAACTAAAAAACAAAACAATAGTGGCCGGTATATAAAAGTGCAAAACGCGCCAGTGTGTTTCTTCCATTCCACCACGACCACGTGTAGGGACTCCCCTCCCTTTCCCGGCAGAGGAGGGCGCCTATAGCTGGGACACCTTCCTTGGCAGAGGCCTGGGCCTGGGGTTCCGGGGGTCCGAGGACGAGTCCAGCTTCATACTGCTGGTGCGCAGCTGGTGGGGCTTGGGTGGCAGCGCCGGTGGGTCCGGCTGCGGCGGTATGGAGAGGCTGTGGGGGAGGGGCACAGGCCTGCGAGGGTTGTTCCTCTCGTACACGCTGTAGGGGGGCGGGGTCTTGTTCTCCCGCCGCACGGAGGGCTCGTCCGGGGCCGCCGCCGCTGGCGGGGGCGGGGGGTGCATGGCGTCGCCCGGCAGCTCGGTGCCGGACGCCTCCGACACGCTGCAGCGGCTCAGCGATGAGATGCCGCTGCTGTAGCTGCCCGACAGCACCGGGGAGTGGGACGCCAGGCCCGCCGACTGGCACTCCGTGGGGGAGGGCGTGAAGGGCGGGGCTATACTCTGGACGAGGAGGGGGGGAGGGGAGACAGCAGGGTATCATACAGTGTAGCTCCGCAGCCCACTAGCTAATACGGCTAATATGGCCTGCGCTAGCTAATATGGTTAATGCTAGCTAATATGGCCTGCGCTTGCTAATATGGTTAATGCTAGCTAATATGGCCTGCGCTAGCTAATATGGTTAATGCTAGCTAATATGGCCTGCGCTTGCTAATATGGTTAATGCTAGCTAATATGGCCTGCGCTAGCTAATATGGATAATATGGCCAGCGCTAGCTAATATGGATAATATGGCCAGCACTATAGATAATATGGCCAG
Source organism: Aphredoderus sayanus (assembly GCA_027564795.1). Lineage (NCBI taxonomy): Eukaryota > Metazoa > Chordata > Actinopteri > Percopsiformes > Aphredoderidae > Aphredoderus > Aphredoderus sayanus. The sequence continues at coordinate 5,807 of JAODUG010007886.1, read as the reverse complement.
CACTAGCTAATATGGATAATATGGCCAGTGCTAGCTATCATGGCTAATATGGCCAGCACTAATACAACTAATATGGACTGTGCTAGCTAATATGACTAACGCTAGCTAACATGGATATGGTCTATGCTAGCTGATACAGCTAATATGTCTACGCTAGCTAATATGGCTCGTGCTAGCTAATATGTCCTGTGCTAGCTAATATGCCTAACACCAACTAATATGGCTAATATGGTTAGCGCTAACTAATACGGTTAATATGGAAACCTGCATGGCTAGTGCCTGTACTCATTTCTCAGATCATGTCATTCTAGTAACATCCTATTAGACAAGGAAAAAATAAAATCTCTACAAACTGAGAAAGAAAGGAGTCCCACTGCTATTTTTGCAGTAAATATTACAGAATAGTAGCAAGAGACAAAGCATTGAAGAGGAGAGAGTAGGGTCTCTAAAGGCACAATTAGTAAAAGTTAGGATTCTTGTCTCAGCTGACACACACACACATGAAGTCACATGCAGTACATCTTTTTCGACTGGGTTTGGTTCTGTGGTTGAAGGTTAACTCAACAGGATTAAAGGTATAGTCAGTTATTCTGGAGAGGGATTATTGATATTTGAAATAACACCTCTCCCTTCAATGCCATAGGGTGCTCCCTCAGAAGCTCCTCTCCACATTGCCATGGCTGGGATTTTGTTGAGTGGGGCAGTCTGCACTACCTTGTGTGTGTTCCCATTTACAGAGCCATGGCTGTGTAGAATCACTGGATTATATTTTCAGTGCACATACATAATGGGCAGCTAGCAGACCATGAATAGATATTCGCTGAAAGAGTGGCTTACAATCGCTGGCTATACCTTTAATGCAGAGGAAGCTGCAGGTATGGGTACAAACGAGTTGAAAAAGCGGCGGCAGATTCAGACAGCCCCGGGATTTTCCACCGCATGGAGTGGCCCTGTGCGCCGAGACGGAGAAACGCAATATGCTACACAACTCCGCTGTCGTTCATCGAGAAATGTCTTTTTTTCCCTCAGCAATTACACAACGCCGTTCTACTGTCATTTGAGCCAGTAAAGGGTATAATTGATTGGTGTATCGCTAGTGCTACAAGGCAGACGCACACATCAATCAGATATAAGTATTTCACATGCTCAATTTGGCAAAAAAAACAAAAAAAAAACAGCACTCGCATTTTGTAGATACTGCCGTTATTGAACGCTGACTCACTGCTGTGAATGCCTCACTTGGTTTATTTTTCCATCGCAAGATGCTTCAATGGATCTAGAGGAGAGAAAGTTCAGTGCTGTCGAGAATGGAGGCATTGTGTGTTGTCTGTGGGCTCCCAGCGCACTGGTTGTTGTGGCTCGGGTAATGGGAGAGGCCACTGGCTACACAGATTGGTGTGTGTGTGCGTGCGTGTGTCTGTGCATGCGTGCGTCTGTGTGTGCGCGGCAGATAATAGGGCTTGTTGGCGGCTCACAGAGGAGTTGTCTCTGGATGTGCTGTGATGAGCGGTTTAGTGGGCCGCTATAGGCTGTCACTGTTGGCGAATCAGCACAAGGACACATACTGATTGACAGCACACGGCGAGTGCTTTAGCTGTCACTCACAGTGTCTCTCACTTTCTCTCTCTGTCTGTCCGTCTTCAACACACAACACAAACAACTGAGTTTTCAGTAGATGTCACACTAAAGAACATAACAGCTAACTGGATTGCACCTTTCATTGGTTTCTAGGTAACTTAACATTTCGTAAACATTATTAAAGGGCTTTTGTTCCCTTTTGTGCCCTTCATTAATACCACTGCTGGTCAAAACACAGTGTCAAGTAGGGCTTTGCTAGGAGAAATAGAGAAAGAGGTAGGATTTAACAGAATAAACAGAATAAATCCTTTGGGAGCTGACATTATTCAACCATCATTGGTAGACAACCCAAAAAAGGAAGAAAAACCCAAAACAAAGAAACCAAAACACAAAGGAAAATAAACAAAAATCAACTAAACCAACGCCTAGCATCAACATTGGCAGTGTAAATACTATACTATAATAAAAGTAAATACTATAAAATACTGGGTGTTATCACTATGACTTATGTAATGTTTACATAAACAATGGCATAACATCACATAAACAAGAGAGGGGGGGTTAAATAAAGAGACGTGTCTGACCAATGGACCACGTGGTCAGACAGACAGATTGACAGGGAACATCACCAACCTTCTGTGGTGAACGGGACGTGGAGACCGGAGACTGTGACCTCGTGTTTTTAGCCGAAGAGCCTGCTGACAGCCAGACACAGAGAGAGAGAGACACATAGAGACAGAGAGAGAGAGAGAGAGAGAGAGAGAGAGAGAGAGAGAGAGAGAGAGAGAGAGAGAGAGAACAAGAGGGGGAAATAATTCTAATTAGGGAGCGTTCTTCCAGCAACCACTGGATGGCACAACAGCATGGGTTCTTACATAAAGTTCTGTGGTCATACTATAGTTCAATGGTCATACCACATACATGCAAATGTGTGCATGTCCCAGAGCCAGCAGCTTAAAGCGTGGGTGAATGAAATAGATGTGCTACAGGGTGCTTTAGGAGGCCTGAAGCAGTTTGCACATCCAACAGCTGTTTTTGTGCTCGGTACAGTGAGGGCAACATAATGCTCGATCCACTTATTATGCTGCCGGGCAGTGCAATATATCAGAAGGCACGGGGGAATACAAAAAAAAGCAGGAGCCTCTGTAAATAAAGGAATCGCTAAAGAAAGAAAAAAAAAACGGTTTGGGTCGATAGAGGAGGAGAAAAAAAGTTGTTGAAATGTATGACACTTTTCTCGAGGGACAAAAGCCTCACATAACAAAAACAAATTCAGGAATTGACAGGAATTTCAATGGGATTGGCTTTGGCCCTGTAAAAGCCTTGGAGATGTACTCCTCCCACCTCAGTGAGGGCCTTCGGCGTCCCACACAAAGCACGCGTCTGCATGTCGAGCAGGTTAGTGGCTGGGAAGGCTAGCCAGTTAGCTAGCATCGCTAGATGCCAGAGAGGAAAGCGGCGGTGTGAAAAGTGAAGAAGAGTGAAACTTCGGTTACATAATAAAAGCGTGAGGTAGTTAAAAGTCGACGGGGTGCGGGAAAAATTAGTACAGTAGCAAGTCTTCAGGGATAAGACCTCTTCTGATTGGTGGCTTTACCTTGGTACGGAGACCTAGGGGGGACAGGGGGGGGCAATTTGCCCAATGAGTCAGAGAAGTGTGGTGGTGCAGCCTCTCTGGCACTGTCTAGGCTCCAGCTACTGGGGGTGGGTCTCACTTGGGTACAGTAAGCACAAACAACACACTGCTGTCAATCAACAGGACAACACACGACGACACAAGCAGTTGTCCAGGGATCGCTGGTCGCAAAGGAACGGTAAAAATCCACATTAAAATGCATGCAAAGCACTGGACATTGTTTTTAAATCACATATATGTTTTTAGTCTTGATACATCTTCTGGGTGTATGGAAGGGGCCTCACTCATAGCGGTGCTTGCCTTTAAGAAGCAAATATCACAGTCATGTGCTTTAACCCTCCCACTGCCCTATGGGTCAAAATGACCCGTGCACTCGCCAGTAGCGGGCGCCAACCACAACACGTACATATGACATTCTGTGGTTGGCTCCCTCTGCTGGTAGTCTGCTGACATGCCTATCATGGCTAATATGACAGCAGGAGGGTTAACAAACACAAATAACCAAAACTTAGCTACTCAGGGGCTTTTTATATTTGGTTAAAAATACTTTGTCCTACAAAAAGCAAACAGTAACCAATATTTCTCTGGTGTAGAAATGTCAAATAGATTCTAATATCCTACTGTCAAATATAAATAACCACATAAATACATTGTTTTAAAAACTTGGAACCATACTTTAAAAACTGTGCAAGACAGCATGAACAGAGACATTATATTTTCCACACGGATAATCAGACATCTTCATCAACAATCACACACATTCATAATGAAAATAATGAAAACGTATGGGACACTAAATCACAATCACAGATAATTAGTCATAAACACCATCGTTTTAATTATTCTTTCCATATGCAGACCCCCGGAGCTATAATTAGACGTTTTTCCAGCAGGAGATTAGTCAAACGACACCAAAGCGTCGCGGGTTCCGTGTGAATTCTAACACTGTGTCGTCGTCATATGTACATGTCGCGACAGCACTTCCTATACGAGGCTTAATACAAGCACTGCAATCACGGTGCAGCAAGGGATCTCGCCGGATAATGTGTGCGGGGGCGTGCGACAGTGCACTGATGTACGTGTGATAGAAGTTAAACGACACATTCAAACTCTTTTTCCTCTCCCACTTTAATGAAGCGCGCCATGATCTTGGAGCATCCGGAGCCGGCGCTCCTTCCTCCCGCCTGTTCTCGCTAGCCGCTAGCTACCCGAACCGCAACACACCATGTGCTCCCAACCTCATCGCCATCATCACATGCACCTGTGTGACATGGGAGGGGTATACATGTCCGTGGGGAAAGGGGAAGCATGTCTGTTGTCTGAGTGTTTGGCTGCGTTGCACGTTCTTTACAGAATGTTGGCAGCGAGCCTGCGTGGACCTGCTAATAAACGGTGAGCGCAAAGCTCCTGTTTTCCTTTCATGTTGAGGCTTTGGCCATTGTAAATCGGCCCAAATCAGAAATTAGTGTGTTGAATCATTTTAATAGTTTTATTTTAATAGTCACTAACGTTTATTTCAACCTGCTCAAATGTTACGAGATTCACTACTACCAGATCAACCCTGACCTAATATAATATAGTACTAATTTACTCTTAACTAGGGTCACTTCAATAGGGCAGCTTTCACTGCACATTCGCATCAGTAAGTATATGTGTGTCAAATTCATATATTGTACAGTTTTAGACACATTTCCTGTCATTGCAGAAGGAACACAGAACATGTATAATTAAGCAAAAAAAATAATACATTAGCAGAGTATAAGAGCAATCAGAATATTCAGCCTTAAAAAAGAAAACTGACAGCGGTGAGTTTTCAGTTTTGTCTGGGTGGGGGTGGGTGGATAAAGAGCAGGCTAATGGATATGCATTCATACATATGAATGCCACTCGCGTCTGTCAGTGTGGTGGAAAGTTACTACCTGCCATTTTATTACCCCCCTAGCAGCATTCTGGATGGAAAGCTCTAATTTACACTCACGAGCATGGTTAGCAAGCACGTATGTGTGTGTGTCCCCACACAAACTGTTGGTTTTTTTATGTGTTTGTGTGAAGTTTGTGTGAGTGCATATTTTGGCATGTTGTGTGTGTGTATGTGTCTTTAAATGTTTAGCATTAGCATTTTGTGTCTGTGTGTTTTTGTCCTATGCATTAGCATTTTGTGTGCACACGCATTTTATGTGCTATGCTACTACGTTTTTGTGCATTTCTTCTAAAAATGGTTAGGCGTTATTCTGCTTGTGTTTCGTGAGTGGTCATTTAATGGTATATTTACGTTAGCTAAGTGTGTGTCTATCTTTCGGTTTGTTTGCCTGCTTGTTTAGCATTTTATGTGTACCGTTATGTGCACATAAGTTTCACAGTTTGAGTGTATTTAAACTGCTGTGTGCATGCGACGTCTATTTTGTGTGCATAAATGCATGCATTTGTCTGCCTGCATTTATGCAGCTTGTGTCTGGGCGTTCTGGTCAGTGAGCGTGTGTGTGTGTGTGTGTGTGTGTGTGTGTGTGTGTGTGTGTGTGTGTGTCTATCTTTCGGTTTGTTTGCCTGCTTGTTTAGCATTTTATGTGTACCGTTATGTGCACATAAGTTTCAC
>JAODUG010007851.1:0-27258 GCA_027564795.1 Aphredoderus sayanus | reverse complement strand
GCATTTGCATTTTCTCTTCTCAAAAACTTCTCCATCACTGTCACTTGCTCGTCTTGCTGAGATCCCAAACTGTTACGTGTCGTGCAGCACTAACTCTATTGTCTTTACAGGTATTTATCGCCCTCTGCTGCCACCTACTGAAATAGAAGAATATTACATTATCTGTTGCACTTTATTACAGCACAGACAATGGTTAATTAGATGATATTAGATAATTTCCCGCGGCACACCTGACGACCTCTCACGGCACACTAGTGTGCCGCGGCACACTGGTTGAAAATCACTGCTCTATAAGGTATAGAACCCTAAAGTATTACTGCTCGCACATTCTTTTGGAAATCTGACTCTTCTTCAGCGTGTTGTTGGTGAAACCACCTTAGCAGAACATAGTTAACCCAACAATGATGTTTTTTTTTCTTCCCCTGCCCCTTTCCAACATGTTCGTATAAACAATACAGCTGCACCTTTAAAATGCCCGGAAAAGTGCTTTAATGCACACGGTTGCAGAAATTGCTCACGTCCAACTTTGACATCCCCTGAGTAAAGTTTATTCTGGCAGGACATCCACTACACACTCCATGTTGACTGGAGATATCCTTGCTGCTGACAGCAAAGGGCGACCTCCAGTCTCCCCCCCACAGTCCATGTGCAAGTGCTTCAACATACTGCGTGTTCATATGATTCATTCATGCAGCATGCCACATTCATTAGCTCGCCTTTTAAAGGTGTGGTAAGCGATTATAATCCGACACACATGCGTCAGTACATATCGCCACGTGGTCCGCTACCTGACCGCTCTGTGTGTGCGCTGAAAAAGAAAGATGTTCCTACACAGCTCTGGCTCTGTAACTGGGAAGACAAACATAGTGGTGCAGGCCGCACCACACAACATTATTCCAGAGGGGACGAAGCATCTGAGGGAGTACCTTATGGCATTGATTGAATATTCTGATGATGTTTGTCTCAGATACACAACTCTATTTTTTAATTACAATTTTAAAGTATATTTTTATAATTTCTGTAGTATTATTTTCATTATATTTTAGTTGTAATGTAAATGTGATGTCTCTGAAATCCACTACCCCCAAATCTGTTCATTTTCAAACTAATAAATTAATTCCTTTAATTTCCTCTAATTTAGGGCAAGAACAATGTCCTTCATAGAACTGCAGCTGATGATTATTTTCATAATTAATCTCAAGATTATTTGTTGAATTAATATATGTACTGTAATCACTGTGAAATGACAGTAAACTAAAGTAATAAGGCCCAAAATTTGAAATGGACTTACTGTCCATTATCTTGACTTGACTTGAGACATCAAGTGTGTAAATATGTATTGATGGTTTTAATGACTGACACACAACAGTGAGATACAGTAGATAAATACAGTAGCAGAAGAAGGGCACTAATGTCTGAGATACAGTATGGATGGAATGAGAATAGAAAAAGAATAATGGTAGAGAATGGAAAGAGACAGAAGCATAAAATGAGACCGTGGACCCAGATTGCAGAACCCACATTATACTGTGCATGCAGTATAGAATATGGAGTATAAACAAAGAACTGGTACCTACGTATTTAAAAAAAACACGCTGACCCCAAGAATGTATTTTTCATCAGTGTAATTGATGTGACAGCTCCATTACACTCTGTCCTCCACTATATGACAAGAGATTGTACAGCCCTGCTTGTCAGCAGATGTGATCTCGTCAGATATACGTGGAGTAATATTATACACCTTGTTGTCAGTTCAGAAAGTACGCAAAAGATGATTGAAGAAGCAATAATCTATTTTGCTTTCAGGCGTATATTTCCCCCTGTATTTAGCTGGATGTGATAATAGACATTACGCTGTAGCCTATTCATATAATTTGTATGTTCATTTTTATATGTTTTGACTCCATGCCCGTATGTCAAACTCTACAAGGAGGCGACGGTGACAAGAAACAAGCCCTACAGTATAACGATGTCTGACGACTTGTTGTGTGCGCTGATAAGGTGAAGTGTCCGGCTCGCTTGTGAGCCGTGTGCGTCAGAACAGAGCAGTGTATTGGCTGCCTTCTGCGGCGCGTGTCCGCACATCCGATGGTGTATTGCATGAATTATGCGCATCCACGTTTGTTTTGCATCTGGAAGTCGCGGCTTATGCATACATACAGTACGTGACCGACAGCAACGACGTTTTATGTGTGCAACGTGTATGAGTCGGTCTGACGTGACATATAAAATGGCATATTTAATATATTTGCCCCCTGGTGGTATGGTGGGGGGAGTGAGGGTGCAAATCAATGGTCGCATGTCTAGCAGAATTCCAAATGAAAGGTGAATCAATGTCATCTCCTGCTTTGTGTATTGGGGCGACTTGACAGCCTTAGCACATAAAAAGAACCCACCTCCCTACCTTTTTCTGTAGAGATAACATTGATTTAAGATGGCGAAGGGGATTATGCAGTGTTTGCCCCTCGCTGAAGTTGCTCAAGTTAAGCCTCAACCGTTGATTTACCTTAGAAAGCCATTGAAACTTATTTAATTTTATAAAATGTGGTTCATTTGAATATGAGTAAATAATAAAGTGTACTGTATAGGCCCATAACAGATGAATCCCTATTTGTAAATCATCTGAAATATTGTCCGTATAGTGATACTGAAAATGTGCTTCGATGTTTCTAACTAGCATCATTTTAAGTTTGTGGTGAATTGCTGTTGTACAATATTCCACATAAAATAGTTTACCGCTAAATTCTGTGAAACATAAAGTAGGTTATCTTTTCAAGAGCCTCACTCGGCCAGATATGTTATAGCTTACTATAATATAAAACATACTGTATGGGGCATCTATTAGACAATTGGCTTAAATGTGGGTTGGGCAGATAACGTCTAAACCAACAGCTTGTGAAGGCAGAGTTTGAAATAGAATCAACTTTGTGACTCAAACACACTTCAGATCAAACATTGTTTCTACAGTATATCACTTTTCCAGCTCCTAGACAGTACAATGAGAATTTATTCATGGTATTATTACCTCATACAGTAGCCTATCTTTACATCTATACAGTCTATACAGTATCTATACTTGCATTAATTTATGTTAGGAAGGAAGTTTCCCCCTAGGGCGGTTCTGTGGGGAAAGGTGGCAAATGCAACCAATCAACAAGTCAACACCAGATTCCATCTTTCCATTCACAGTACTATATTTGTAACAAAATGTCCAGTGTACTCTTTCTTCACATAGTGCCATAGTGCACGTCTCTGGCCACACAAGACTATCTCTTCAACTGAATTTTTCTAAAGGGCATTGATGAATGGCAATTCACAGCATGGCAAAGAATAGAAAATGGACAACAACATAAATATGGCTTAGTTCATCTGCATTATGTTTACATCATGCAGTTGTGTATGCATTACTAATACCAGTTGGGTATTTACATAAATCACATGAATGTCACATTTACAAATTGACCATCACTGTTTAACTTTACGTCACTCATATTGGCTCCTGTCTACTTTCACACTCATAAATATACTTCAGAATGCCACACAGCTGCCACGCTTTATGACAGGCAGGGTGCAGTAATGAAACCACCCCCTTGTGTGTGTCCTTTAATAATGTGTGATAATATCGCAACGCTTGCTCATCAGGAAGAAAACTGCCTCCGGGGGCCAGCCAGGGGCAAACAGGTCATGTGACATGCACAAGAATCCTCTGTGAGTTAATTTGGAAGATATAATACTGAGAATGCAGGCCACCGGAGATGAGGTGAGTTAGCAGGAGGCTGCTAATAGCTGTCCAGGGATGGCAGGGTGTTACTACAGGTCACAGGATGGAGTGTGCATAACGTTACGAGCTTAGATGCGACATGCTGGGAGAGTCAGAAGGGCTGCTAAAGCAAGATGCTGTTTAGCCTAGATTGCTAAACGGAACCGTTACCACCTAGCTTCCTGCAAAAAATGCTATTTTATTTAAAAGAAATGAAGAAATAAACATGCATTTGCATACATGCATAGTATATTAATGTAATTGCATAATCTGTTCAAACAGTTCAAATATGATTAATTTTAACCTTTGGCTTTGAAATCCCATATTCAATTTGCAATTGTTTTTTAGAAATATTTGTGTTTGAGTGTTTGAATCCAGTGTATAGCTGGTCTTTGGTAAAGTCGGGGACACAGTTCTAGCTTACTGTGTCAAGATCCGCCTACTTGACAGGAGAGGGCTTTTGGCTGACATGCACAACGACCAACCACATGCAGTACAGTAACTCAATGACCAAACCGGAAGGTAATTATATTGAGGAATTTGTTAGGAAACTTAACACGAGTCTGGCTCTTTGCAGGTCTTGTACAATTTTTAAGTAAGTAGGTTATGGTTACTGCTTTAACCCTCCCGCTGTCCTAAGGCAGACTACCAGCAGAGAGCGCCAACCACGGAATGTCATATGTCCGTGTTATGGTTGGTGGCGCTACTGGCGAGTTCACCGGGTCATTTTGACCCATAGGACAGTGGGAAAGTTAAATAAATGGAAAAACTGAAAATAAATAAAGCATTGCATAACTTCTGTGACAGGATTACATAGAGCTGAGTGACAAGGCTAACAGCCAATGAAATCTGACATCAGACAATGATCTGCTATGACACTTCTTGATAGTGCTGACATGCTTGCATGGGTATACTGTATGTATCAGATGTTTAGCACAACTTTCTTATGTGACAGAGCTAAAAAATCAAACAGGGTGAGATTAGTGTATATCCTACTGAGGTCCTGTGGTCAAAAACCAGTTGCTTGCATTTTGGGACAGCCACTCAGCAAATACATGTACAATACACCCTGGTTGAATGCTAAGGGCCATTCTCAGCAAGCCCATGACGGCATTCAACCAATGGGGACTCGCTTCCAGTCAAGGTGGACAAGACAGCCTGTGACAAGCCAGTAACTTCCACTCCCAGACAATGCCCCCACTCGTCCTATACCTCGGTTGTCAATCGACACAGATAATCTTTTGATATGAGGGGGGGTATCTAGGGTGAACACGTTTGAGAGATAAGCACACTTTTCTGGACCCGGCAATGGTATTTTAATTAAATATATGAACACATGGTTCTGCCCCAGATGCTAAAGTCCAAACAACGATAGCATCATCTAATCAAAGCCAGACTCTAGAGTTTTTCAAGGGCAGAGTTATTTTCTATTAGGGCCCCTCGCCCTGGGGGCTGAGCCAATTTTCTTTATTATGATAGAATCAGCATATTGTAGATTGAATCTGCCGATACTGTCACAGCAGGGAAGGTGTGGTGTGCTCCCAGATGCATGGCTAGCATCTAAAAAAACTCCTATCCCCTGTCCCCGTCCTCCCCGTCCCCCCCAACTCCCCCTCCCCAATTTCCCTGTGCACATGTTCTGCCTGCAGACGTCCACCATTTTGATCATCGGTTTTGATCTTGCTAGAAATGTTCTCTGATGGAAAAGACAAAAGGACACTGGTTATTGATGCTGGGCTACAAACTCACTTTAGCAGTAATGTATTAATGTTTGTTACTGACCGATCACTTGACTTTTGTCTGTTGACATCAGCGTTCTTTCAAAGTGATACATACTGTACAACAGAGCCATTCGTTTGTTCGTTTTTTTCTTTCTCTCAACCGAATTCAACCAGCTGAACCAATCTTTTTACACAAGACAGCCAAAACATCATGTCTTTACTCTCCGGATGTGTTTATTGGACACTGCAGTGATTCAGAAATTTAATGAGATCTCCTAACGGGATTCTCTCATTAATGTGTACACATCTGCTTTCATTGCGTGAGCTCGATGTGGCTGGATGCTAATACTAACACAGGATTATAGTGTAGATGGTATCAAGTAATGTACAGTTAGCTATACATGATGAAGTAATAATGTGCTGTATTTTCTAATTGGATAGCTCAGTAACACCGTTAAGTCAGATTTAATTCAGCATCTCTCTCTCTCTTGTGCAAGGGAGAGATGCCCTCTTATCAACTGGAGGCAGTAGTTGCATAACAACTCCCAAAAAGGGAACCCTTGCATTTCCTGCTGTCAAAACAAATTACATATATTTGAAAAATTACTGTTATAATATATGTGGAAAAGGCATTATTAAACTGAATTAAAGTTACTTGCATTAATGGGTTTTTGTGTTTTTATGTGTCTCGGTATACTACTACTATACTATGTAATCAATTACAAAATGTTTTAATTAAGGAATTAAGGGATATAGGATTAAAAAACAATTTTTTGATAGATGATTTTGATGATGACTTTTGAAAGATTTTTAAGTGGATATATTATCATTATGGCAGCAAGATAATTTTCGCTGTTTTGAAAAATTGGATAATAATAATCTTCAATATCTCTGACAGCTGAAATGTCATTCAGACAATACAGGCAATAGTTTAAATGGCCTTGACATTTGTGTCCTTGACCAGGGTTATTGAAAAAACCTCTCTATTTTGGAAGATGGGTTCTATTGTTATGTATTTTAAAGGACAGTGCATATTATGTTTGGTTACTGTTATTGAGGTTTGAACAATTACATAAGCAGTAGCTGTTATTTTGTTGCGTTTCTAAGGATTTCCATTCGTGCCAAGGTCATAAACATATGAATTCTCTCACAATGTAGCCCCTTCATTATTACTGTTATTGTTGGATACATCAAAGTTGTAAAAGTAATGCAACTGATAATTATTATCTGCTGTTTTAACAGTACATGTAGCTCAAAGGTATGTTATGTTTCATAGAATTACAAGTTCATAACACGTATTATGGTGTTTTTTCGACATTTTCACAAAGCTGTTTCAGGCTGCATGTGTTGTAAGACCACATATCTGGACACACAGGGACACAATTCTTTAAGCCTTATCAGTAATCACATCACAACCCCTGTAGTTGATGCACAAAGTCATTGGCCATTCCTCACAACTGTGATCTGTTTAATGGTACAACTAGCCTGTGTGTGGGTGCGTGTGTGCGCGCGCGCACATGTGTGTGTCTGTGTGTGTGTGTGCATGTTCGTGCATTTTCATCCATCGTCTGTTAAAATAAGTCCATAATGCTCTCTCGCACAAGGAAAAACATACACGTTTTAGAGAGACATTTGTTTTAACCAAAAGGACAACTAACAAATCAGTTTATCTCAAATCGGGCCATTTTCTTGTTTATCGAAATGTCATATGGGAGTAGAAGTCAATAACTCATATTGAATGACTGAGAAAGAAGTTGTGGTTCACTTTAATGAAGCAAGAAAACAGTTTATCTGGCTAGGCTGACCTTATGCAATTGCCTTAAGGGCACTATTTAATCGATACCACACTAGTTTCTGTGTATTGCCTTTCTTTTACCTTACTTTGTCTATGAAATGCTGTAAATACAGTAAATGTAATGTTTGACCCACATCCCATTCTAATGTTGATTATTCCGACAACAAAAACATTATTTCAGATAGTCAATACGTGTTGTTTTCGTCTTTGTTGCCCTTGTTAGCCTAAGAGTATGATCTTGCAAGCACAACAGTTTTTGTCAATTTGCCAGTCAAGTCTGGAAACACTCCACTCAAAATTATTTGTGATAGAGGCAGTGCCAATAGATGTCAAAGTTATTAATAGGATAGTGGAGCACCTTCAAACAATCAGAAGAATAAGCATGTGAAAACTGGACCATCTTAGGCTTCTCTGGCCAGGCAACCGTGCTATTGTAGTTGAAGATGGAATATAATAATATGTGATCAAGCCATAATGAAGCAGGCAGTTTGTTTAGTAAGACCTGAATAGCACCTTTGGTTTCAGTAGAGTTTTTGTTTCACTGTACTGTTATGTTCAGCTGTTGCCAGTATATGAGCTGTACAATGGTTTATTAAGAGAACATACAGATAAAGCTGAGCCCCTGCGAATGAGCTTTGTTCTGCTCCGGAAGGGTAAAATAAGAAATTACATTGCAGATGGATATCTGCGAGATGGCTCTCTTCTTCCATGGGCAGGGGTGACCTTGTAAGATCTAAATTCTCGATATATGTACGGAGTATGCTCCAAATTAAAGCTTTGCACAGGAAATTGAACTGTCAGGCAGATGGAGAGGTATAAAAAGACCCCCCCACCACAATGTAGTTGATTTTATGCCGAGGGTCTACTTGTGCAAATGTCAGGCTTAATGGCCATCATTCTATATACAGTATGATACAAGGTTAGGGGGCTTTACAATGTGCTTATACAGGGGTCTTTGTCATCAATCAATTGTTGAAAGCCAAAGGAAATCTTGGATCTTTTTCATGACAAAGATAAGCTGTAAGTACATGGACTTGCATGCTGATTAGCATAATGATAAATGACTCGGAATTATGTTGCAATAATGCACTACAAAGACGACCTTCTAATCCATTAAATTAGATCAGATACTGTTCATTACACCGTCGGTCATAGCTGAAAAGCCAAATGCTACAAAAAATATGAAGAGTTTTACCCTGACTGATAAATTACCTACACTAGACACACAAGAGTTAAAATCCAATATTAAGTACTTTCATGGAAACTTTTTAACTACTGCAAATTTTTTGAGTAGCATATATTTTTTTCATAATTAACTGCTTCTCATTCACTATACACATACTGTAGCTGTGAGCTGCCAATTCAACCCAAATATTATACTTTTGCTCTTGAATCTATAAGGGGCTGTGAACATTACCAGCTATGGTGAATGTCCACATCCCTCCTAATAATTTATATGCTCTAAATGGTCAAAGTAATGGAACCACAGCAGATACTGTATCTTTACTGGTGAGAAACGATGTTTCTAAAAAACAGTTTATATAACAGAACTGCATGTCAGAAATCAATGTTCTATTTTGGAATGTTAATGTAAATGTACTCTTGTTAATACACTTTGAATGTGTGCTTTGCTTATAGTTGGGTTATTAGGCTACTGGTGTTACCAGTATACTTAGAATAATGTTATTTATCACTATACTTTACAGCAAAACCCATTTCTATTTTTACCATTAGTTGTGGTCAGAGTGGAATACATTTCAAAATAATTTCTAATTACTTATTAGTCAGACAATTAACCTTCCTGTCATTAGTGATAATGAAAAGTTAATAATGTATGAGTTAGGCAACCCTATTATATATTTGAATATTTGTATTTGACTATTCATATTTTTGATCAGTTAAGATATGAGTCCTGAACATAGCACAGCTATTAAGTCATATCTGATTTTCTGAACATTTATGTTTTCCTCCCTGGCGGAGCTAAACAGGTCTTCCAGACTTTGGACAACATACTAACTATAGTGGTTTATTTGCACACCACTGAGCCAAACTGGCTTTGTAATGTCACGAATAGAACAAACAATGTAATGACTGGATGTGTCGCTTCTATTTTTAAAGTGAACATTCAATGCCCCCTTCTACATGTTGACAGTCCCTTGAAGTTTCAATGCAATGCATTTGACATACTTAGGTGAAAATACCTCATACAGTACATGACGTGGAATAGCACTGTATTATACCCATTTTAAACATGTTCTCAGAAAACAGTTGATTTCAGTGACTGTTGCTTTAAATCCAATGAGCCACAGCTCACCCTGCCCTCGTCTTTCACATAGTGTGCTGACATAAGGCTATGACTAGCCTTGCCATTTGCTATTGTTGAGCTGTCTGAGACAATGCTGCCTTTGACACAGTGGTGCAACCACATAACCCAGGTTTCAACCAGAAGGAAGCCCTTTTTATTGAATTATTTGTATGGTATCCACAAGCACATACTGTATAATTTCATGAATGAATAGTTACTATAGCACGAAATCACAGCTGTCCTTGCCCACTACAGGGTTATCAGGTAGAAGATTAGCCTAGGCTAGGCTACTGCTTGCACATTCGGCCAAAAAAACACAAGTTGTGATTATTCGGTTTAACAATAAACATTAAACAAAGACATTGACTATGTTTGCTATTATCACAGACAGAAATGACCGATCTTTGATTCAGATAAAAGAAGCTGTAATTCGCACTCCCATGGACGACAATCCCTTTTTTGTTTGGCAGCTGTTTATGTCAGTCTATCATTGGTCTACGCTGGGGTTATGTAAATAAGTCTACAGTCTAAGTTAAGTAGCCTATTTCTATTCAGTTTACTGTTACTGAACAATAGCCTACATGAATATATTGTAGTTATTGTTGTGCATGTTCTTGATATGCTATTGCTGACTGTCGCAGACAACCTACCATAGATGACTCGAGTTGTGTTTATGCTACAGTAGCCTACCAGTTATCAACACCTTACAGATATAGTCATCTGTGAAGGTTTAACATCAGACTTTTACATATGGTTTAACTGGCGATCTACTTCAGTTGCTTGTAACTTGTAGGCCTACATTTTGCAGAATACTATATTCGGACATATCCTAGGGGAGTTACTATATAATATGTGAGGAGCTTCTACATAAAAATCATGCATTTTTCTAATGTGCCTGTTTCTCTGGCTCTTTTCCTTCTATAGCCATTACAGACCAGGAACATTGACAGACATGACTAAAAATGAAGTTGCCCAGTCAATTTTCATAAACAATACTATACAGTTGTTAAAGAAGGTATGTAGGTATGAAGGTATATTCAAATACACAAAACATACAACATACGAAAATGTGCACACACAGATATGGCTAATGACCACATGACAGCCATTGTTTAATCTAAATGATTACTAAAATTGTCATCTAATTCTGCTAAAGATTAAATAGAAAAGGGTACAACTCCCATAGGACAAATTATGTGACTGCATGAAAAGAAGAGTCTTCTGATGTCGTCACATCACCTAGAGCATCTGTGTCTGTTTCCATAATTATGTGCCTTAAGAGTATTTTAATGGCAGTCTGTGCCCCTGCCAAATTCATTCGTACTTAAATACTATCGTTAAATGAGATGCCCAAAGGGTTGTCTACTAAAAATGTAGATATTTTATTGCCGTTTTCAGGTACAGCCAATAGAAAAATAGTCTAATTTGGTTTCCGCCTTTACAGCTAGCAATGCATCCACATTCTTTTCATGTATTTCATTTTATTGTAACGCTAGTCTTATTTGTGACTGTGCGATGACCTCTGGAACAAGCAATTTGCGGAGTTGCTGATTAAAACGTCAAATGAATTTGAGTTCCTGTATTACTAGACTGACAGTTATTTAGCTTCTTCGCCTTGACTACAGACATAATAAGAAGACCAAATTAATAATTATATGTGATTAAAAACAACATAAACTTGTTAGTATTCTTTATGCTTATATTGCTTCTCACTTTGATTTGTTGACAGCACTAGCGGCAGCCCATCCCCACATGATCATTGAAAAAGCTCTGTTGGGATCCAACAGGACAAGATACAATTACAGCACAATTAAGGCCTTTTAATGCTTTGGATATCAATAGCAGTCATGGCATTTAATGATTACTCGCTGTGCTCATAACAGCAAATAGAAATAACATTTTGATTTTAATTAAAAAGTAACAAATGAGGCACTGAGTGTCGACTGTCTCAAAGATCTGACATTTGTGGTACAAACTGCAACTGGGGCTGTCACTTATTTTGAATTAAACAATAAATCACCCGTCGCTGTTGTGTTCTGGGTAATTTGCAAGTTCACCAGCACAGACGCTGAAATGAACACACACACACACACACACGCACACACACAAAAGTGAAACTTCACTGAATGCTAATTTGTTGTTTCTGCCCCTAAACGTGATTACGAGAAGATTCTGTCTTGCCTCTTCTATTTACAGCTACCTTGAATGCTCAAATTATTCTACTGCTTGAGCTTATTCTGGTTGGACAGCCACAGAAACTTCACAAATTACGACTCCCCTTTATCTTTATCTCATTCCTTCTCTCTCTCAAAGGATTATAGAGTGTCTGTATTCATGTGTGAGGATTAATGCGTACTCCTTTAAGTGCACTTTAGTCAGCTCAAAGGATTGAAGGTGTGAAGGCACATGCACGTTTTGCGGTTATTGATATTCAAGGGGTTGACCACCACAGAGAGTAGTTACGCAAAATGGTAGTTCACGCTGTTTTATGAGCGGAGGTGGTGTTTCACCTTACGTCATGGTAATCTGTCATTGTTTTGTTTAATTGTCATATACCCTTGGGCTAACTTAATTCATGTGCTATATCATGACAATGGTGTCTGCTAAAAACAATGAAATACAGAAATTACAAGCCAGCATGATCTTAATTATTAAAACCCCATATTCTTTATTGGATTAATAATTCGGGTTTAGACCCAGGCGGCCTCCAACACACCAGTGGAGCAGTTCATCAAGCTGACCAGAATAGGAAATGACGTTTACTAGTGTGATTAATAGGGATGATGGGCTGCTAAGGGGGACACTAAAACATGTCATTTTAATCATGGAACCCGCTTGGGGGGGGAAGAGAGGAGCAAATTATTTCATTAACATTTTCAAGCATCCAGCTGCAGTGCGTAAAACACCTCGAGCCCTGCAGTAAAGCTAGCGAGGGCTCTCTGTATCGCTGCGGTATAAAGAGCGAATGGCTGTCATTTCCCTTGACTGTTCTCCAGTGAGTTGAGACCAAATGGCATATACGGATTAACGGTTTGTTGCTGAAACTGAGTACCAACATTGTGTATGTTTGTGAATTTTGCATTTGTTATTGGATGTCATGTTCCGTCTGCTTGTGAGGGATACAGCTTTCAATGCAAATTGTTGTCCCATGCAGGGGGTTGGGGGGGGGGAGGGGGGGACAAATGTATGAGCAATACATGTTTAATATTTTACTGTATTGTGTGGGGTGTGTGTGTTTGCCATTGCATATACACGCACAAAAGAAGACACTGGTTAGGCTACTTAATGGATAATATAACCACACTGAAAAAATGTTTTTGTTCACAGGCGGCCTGGTAGAAATGGCAACTCATTGGAGCACTGTTGTATTTGTCACAAGTAATTAATTTTTCGACCCATAAAAATGCTTGCCAGTGTGATGGAAAGGCTGGGTTCATTAACCTTCCCTTCCCTGGCTTCCAGGGGCACTTTGCAGTCTATTGGTCTCAGGCTCTTCAAATCGCCCATAGCAGAAAATGTGTGCTGGAATCAAATGCTTTTTACTCCAAAAGAAACCCCAACATATAAGCAGGGACGGAAGTCACAAGGAGTTGGTTGAACATTCTGTAATGTAGCCACAGTCCAACACAACTCAGAAGACAAAGCCATGTTGCAGTGCCCTTGTCTGTCATCCCCCCCTCCTCCCTGACTCTTCAATTTCCCTAAATGCCCTCCCATCTCTCTCATTCACCGCCAACACTGGTCTTCGTCTCCCCGGTGCATGGGCTGGATCTTGTATTGCCTTTTTTCACACTTTATTTCAAATTGACATTTCATGGAGTTTAATCTCCAGGGGGGGCACAATGGGTACATTCCATCACGCAGAGTAATATGAAAATCCCTAGACCTCGTGAATGAACGTGAGAGACAGAATAAAATAAATAAATGAGCATCTGGGAGTGACCCAGAATATGGATGACAGGAAACATAGCGGTTGGCAACTTTTCATTCATTCATCTGTTTCATTCAACACCCCCCACCTCCTGTCTCTCTCTCTCTCTCTCCCTCAAAGCACTTTCAGCCATCACTCTGGAATACTAAAGTATTCTGGGATATTATCAACAGTTTGAAAGTAGATTATTCAAAGTACAGGCAGAGGAGACTAGACTGTGTACTGTGCACTGCATTCACAGGGGTACGACATGTCCTCCCAGTGTACATGAATGCATCTTGAAAGTTGTACTTGCTCTGAAAGAGAGAGAGAGAGAAAGAGAGAGAGAGGGAGACAGAGAGATATGAAAGCCCTCAAAAGCCATTTGTTGTATATGAACTTGTGACATCATTGCATTGTCGTGTTTGAGCCCTGGGCACTTGTACGGAGTGATGTATGTCGTTTTTGTTGATCGTAGGACAGTACCCAACCAAACACAGAGCCCTTCTAAAGTTGCTAACGTTTTATAGTGCCATATCTAAAATTTTTACTGAAGGGATTATGACTCCTATGTTGATTATTATTAGTGGTGACAGACTGCATTTTTTTTCCCTGTATGTTTTATTATATCAGACATTTATATTTTGTTTTAGTGTAAGTATTATTTCAATTTTAAGAATTATTAATGAATAGGATTCCATTTAAGCTGGTATATGGTAAAATGTCCATGTTACAAAATTAGTAGGACAAGAATAGGGGGAAAGACAGCTCAACCCTAATATAAATAAATAAAGCAAGTATACTGTGTATATACATAAACAAGCTACTCCTGAGTAGTCTTCTTCCTGGACTTTCTTCCTGGATTTTACCATGTTTTGTTTATAGATGACAGTTGTACTCATTTGTCTCTTAAGGAAGGACTTTGTTGATTAATTTGCAAACTTTTTAACATTGCCATCTTCCAGAGAGAGAGCATCTGCCTGGTTATGACACTGCATACCTAAAGGTTGACTGTTGGGCTTGGAAGACATATATGAGGATGCTATTTTAAGTCACAGCATGTTCCTAGGCTCTGCCTTGACCGCACCTAGAGCCATTCATCTTCACAGTAGCTCCACCTCTGTGCCATCTCCCAGTCCCCAGGGAGTTGGATGAGTTACACCAAAGGACTATATTCTTCTAGAGCCTTCCAGAATGGCACCATTATCAGAGGCCCGTAATAGATTACCTCAATGGTCAACCTGTCATGGTCAATGTCTGCCTTGACATTTCATGTAAAGTTCTTCTCCCCAGGTAGAATATCATATTGCAATGGCTGAGTGCCGGTTGCTTTGTCAAAGTAGTTGTCACTGTAACTGGCATGAGTTTCCCGCAATTGCCCATTCAGTCACTGTCTCAGCCTATCAGTACACACATTAGTTTCCCTAGTAACGTCACACAAAAAAAGCCTAGCAGGGTGAAACATTTTGGTTTTTGTTAGTTGAATTTTTACAATGCTCTTATTTTGACAACTGTTGGCTATCAAAACAACAAGCATAAACAATGCAATGTAGTGCTTTAAACTGGTGGATCATGAGATTATTTTCATAATTTCAGTCTTGTCAGGTTCAAGGTTCATACAGGTTCAGTAATAGTCATGCTTGTGTATATTGTAGTTTTTATGCAGTTTCATGTGATAAGAAACATAAGTGCTTCACTTGGTAGAGAAAAATAACCATGGGCAAAATGAGTTTGACATTGGCCCATGATACATGCAATGGAGGGTAACATATCCAATATCAGGAGAGTGGCAGGGCTAAATATTTGTGTCAGGCCATCTGCTTTGCTTTGAATAGAGGTGGATGAAGGGTTCATTTGGATCAGGATTTGAACATCTGCAAACTCCAATCGAAGACAAATTCTTATTTTGTCCTAACACTGTATGTTTTCTTGATCTCTACAACACAAGCAGGAACAGCCAATGACCTCTAAAATAGACATTGGGAAAAAAACAAGTAAACAAAAAAAAACATTGCTTTAATTTATATGTGTGACATGATTGTCTATTATTTAAAAAACATGCTTATAATGATATGCATCTATATCATTTTTGTACATGGTTATTTTCACTGACTATTCTATGATGAAGGCTATTGTATACTGTACACTATGCCTATTATTATATTATTTATATTGGCACGGGAACACAGATGATTTTGTTTTCAGTTTAATCCTCATGATGTCCTCTGGATCAAATTGACCCAAATCACAACCTCTTTGTGGCAGACAGAAGGCGCTAAACCTAATTCTACAGCTTACACACACATATGATGTGCACTGCTGGCATAACAAGGTGTGTGTTTGAAACCCGAGGACAACAGGAGGAAGGCACAACAATCAAACAAATACATTTACAAAATAATTAATTAAAAATAAATAAACACTTATAAACAGCCAATTAAAAAACACTCAAAATCATACACAATCAGATGGCGACGCTAGGTGGCCATATACAATATTATTAAGGACATCATGAGGGTTAATGATTGTGAATCAATGTGAAGGGCAATTGTAGTACTTTATAGTTTAGTATTTTAATACAGGTATATCACTTCTCTTAAAAAGAACCAGATGCTATCAGGATTATAACATGATAAAAGCTGATGCGATGCTAATGTTCAGACTAGAAGGCAGCATATAGCAAATGTCTAAACTTTCCATTGTTCCCTAGTTGCCATGACCCATGATCCTCTATCATAATGGAAATGACTTACACATGCTCACTATTGTTTTTTATAGACATTGGTAGGAGGATGCCAAATCCCAGGTCTTGGTAAAATCCAGAGACCTTTCAATCACCAAAGCAGGGCTATTATAAATTGTGTTCTTGTCTACAATACGCAGTCCGTGACATTCACATTTGTACAGCATACCGAATAAGATGCGTCTTGTGCTATAAATGCAAATCATCATACATGTGTGTGACGTGATTTCTTTTAATAGCATCTCAATGCTGACAGATTTGTTCAACAAGGTACAGTATGTATGTCTGGTTTTTGTCAGTATCTGTCCACTGGTGTTTCTTTTTATCCGTGTCTTGTACTACACAATGGTTTTAGCAGGTTCGTGTAGCCCACGGTTACATTGACCTACGTCAACCGCCCACTGGGATAACTGCCCAGAGAGAGTGCCACACTAGAGAAAAACATTGCCTGAGCAAATCGATGTACTGTTTTTTTTTAGTTTGTTGTTGTTTTTGGTTTGTTGAGTGCAGTTTGTGTGAGCCTCTGCCTGTCAAAAGTTTTCGAACACCATTGTCACTCAAGATTTATAGATTTAAGTACTGAATAAAGATACGTCAGTAAAGCTGCCACTTACTGTAGCAGCTTCTTATGGATGAAAAAATGTTACTTGACTTTAAGCTTACACTGTACTTACTTCTTTTCAGGGAAGTGTTAAGTAAAAATTCAGATATGACCTGAAATCAACTTGAAACTTGAAAGTTGAAACACACCAATATGAAGCCACTTCAGGAGTTTGTCTAAGTACATTTGATTTAATTATTTCCCCCATTGTGAGCACAAAGTACTTAAAATCTGTTGGCAATTTTCATGACCTTTCAGCAGCGTGAACAGAATGTGTACCAAAACCCCTGACAAAGCAAATGTGGATCAAAACTATATTTGAATAGGTGAATAGAGATAGAACTAAACTTTTTTAATACCTAAACTCAGATTTGGACTTAACCTAAATCTTCATGTTAGCAAAGTGCATTACTGAAACATTATTATATAAAACTAGTATGGTACCTTTGGTGAGAATCTCTGGTGCATTGCAGATATGATGATCAACAGATTTTTACAGTGAGATGCAGTTTTATATTACACATTAAGCAATGTAGCTCAATATGTTACTGGGATATTTTGTTAAGAGCTGAAACATTGTTTTGGCCTTTGTTATCTTGACTTTTCTCCCTTTGAGATGAACATTCACTTTTTGCTTGCATTTAACATTTCCTAACTTGGTTGGCTATCTGACCGTGAGTGGGAGAGACGATTAGTCTTAAATGATTTCACACTTGAGGGCCAAATCTGACCTTGTTTTACACTGTGATTTTGAGGAATGAGGAATTCTGACAACATTACATGCTAGATAGCTTACGAAAATGGTCCAGCCATATGAGGTCAGTTGTTAGGGCTGACCTTATAGGGCACAACTGACTACACAATTGGAAAAACATGAATTTTACGATAGGGTACGGTACCTATAATTTTACATCTCCTGATGATATAATGAGGATGACAAAGTTGTTATGACAGCCTGTGAAAACCACCTGCCAGTAGATCCACCTGCTATTGATTATTTTCTCACATAGCAAAGAAACTTTTCCTCCAGAATGCAACAGTGTAAGTTTATAACCCCTGCCAGTGCTCAAAGCTGCCAAGTAAAGATCACTTGGTAGCAGGCAGTCAGTGTTGGATTTGCCTTATAGTATTGCAGAGCCAGCCTTTACTGGTGTCAAGTCTGAGGCACAGTGTTGGCTAACTGCGTCAATACCCACCTACTTAGAAGTATTTTGATTGACATGCATGACGACACAACAAACAACTACATACAACTCATTGACCAAATTGGTCATTACACTTATACTGAAAGGATTTGTTGGGAAAGAAAATGACAGACGGTCTTATGCAATTCTGTTAAATAAGTTTGGTTGCTTAAAAGATAGAAAAACTGAAATTAATCAGGCTGTAGCATCGTATTGGAATAACTTGTTAGTGACACTGCTAACAACCAATGAAAATCTACTATGCCACACAATGATAGTGCTAACATGCTTACAAGGTTTACCTTGTACGTTCAGCACAAGTTGTTTATGTGACATACAGTAGTGCTAATTAGTGGTAGATGCTGAAACTAGCATTGCCATGACTTTGTGTACTGTAATAAGTTGCCAATTAAATGAAGAATTACCCGCCTTTCTGTATAACTGTGCTAACAGAATAGTGCTAATAAAGTAAACGATTGAACTTTAAGGAGTGATTTCAACTGTTTTCTGCAGTCAAAACCAATCCACACCCTAGCCTCTCTCCTCCCCCTGATGGTTCATGTCACAAACTTTGTTAGAGAAACTTGACTGATCTCCAGAAGAGAGATTTGTCATCACTTCAACAGAGAGGCTGTTTCGTGTCACAGCTGCTTGAACCCAGGGCTTCTGATTGATTGGACAGTCTCTGTTCCACCAAACCTGCTGCCCTATCCATCGTTTATGTACGTCAAGTCAAGTTCATTTATATTTCATTTAATCACATTAGAGTGAGCTGTTTCGGACAATATAGAATGAATATGATTGTGCTGGTGATTAATGACACATGAATATATGTAGTACTGTATATGTATACAGTAGTCATAGGAACCAGGCCGGAGACAGGAGATACAGTATTCTGAGCCAGCTGCCTTCCAATCCATCAAGGGGCATGCCACAGTGGGTGAGTGTCCAGACATTTTAACACAGGTCTGGAGGGGGGCAACCTAAGCCAATGGCAACTTCAGCCCCAGACAGGTACTGTAGGCTACGGTTGGTGAAATGCTTGATTATATAGATATGTCTGAAGTCTGGCTTTGAAGTTCTCAGCAGAAGTAACGTCTCTAACCACAGCAGGTGTTTCACAGAGCTGCTGATTTCTTTTAAACTCTAGGGGGTTGATAAAAGTAAGATTCCTTCACTTTGAAGGTATGAGGCCAGAATGCATCTGGACAACTGTGAGTAATAGCAAAAGTGTGCACATGCAGCTAGCATTGAATATGCACACTTAAATGTTAGTCATACTGTATATATCTGGACTTTGTGCTTGAGTGCAAGATGAGGGAAACTCTATTGCACCTATCAATAGTAAAGCATTGACTTTAGGAAAATGCTAACATTTTAGTATACTGTGTCAAAACAAAAAGGGCATGAAAAATGATTATGATTATTAATTTAGCTTTTGATATGGGAAACATGTTTTTTTAAACCTTCCTTGTTTTGATTACATGTTTAGTCCAGGGGCCAATTATCTTAAACGTGTGAGTACAGTATGTGGATTAACAATTGATTTCAGTATTAAACTGATATTAACATGTCCATTTGTGTCTGTCTCAGAGTGCCTATACTATGAGACACAGACGGTCTGTTGTTATGACCCTGCCAATATTTTTGATGCGAGACCATAAACAGTGCACATAGTATAGTACTTACCAAATTAAATCACTAATTCACATTGAAGTCTTTATTATATGATACATTATATGATACAGTGAGGCCAACTCCTCTGTAACCTCACTAATACAATAGGCTAAGGCCTCTTTCTATCAGTTTAGCTAACATCATGACAAGAGATAAAGCAACCTCATGCTGCCTCTGTGTAATGTTCTTTGTTTTGTTATATTTTAAAATAACTTAGTGTGGCTACATTTACTGTAAGAGTGGCCTTTTATTGTGACCAGTCCAAGGCACACCTGTGCAATAATGATTCTGTTTAATCAGCATATTGATATGCCACACCTGTCCGGTGGATTTATTATCATGGCAAAGGTGAACAAATTTCACAAATTAGATTTTAACTAATTTGTGCATTTAGCATAAGACGTCTTTGATTTTTTTAACTTTAACTCACGAAATGGGACAACAAAAATTTTTTAAATTAACAGGAAACATCTGGTGTGATATGTCCCAAAGTGTTAGCAGATAAATAGGAAAGCAATGAACTTATATAGTCATGTTCATTGGGTCGTAGCTAAATGGAAGGAAGAAAAATATTTCTCCATTAGCTGTGGCTCAATAATTATCCTTTATTTTAAATACAGTAGCATAAAAGCATCCCTGAATGTATAATGTTTAAACGTCAGGGCCTTCCTTAACTCTCCTAACAAACATTTTTAAACATGGGTGAAATTAAGGTGCTGTCTTTTAAAATTAAGTAAAAAATATATCAAGGGGTTTGACTTTATTCAGGACAAAATTAAGGTGCATTCAATGTCAATCTGTAAGGGCATTGTATTTTTGTAGTACTCCTATGAGACTACATCCCGGTAATTTATATTCCGTATCTCAGGGTTCTCAGCACTCAAGTCAAGTATGTTTCAAGCACTCTTCCCAGTCAGGGTAAACACATGCAGTACATATTGTATTCCAAACACATTCAATGTAATGGCATACATTATTAGAAGTGAATACTTGTTCTCCTGGGCCTAATACACGCACACTGCATACTGTAGCCTACCACCATTACTTTGTTTTAACATTGTGTGTGTCTCCCATAGGGCCACTTTGCAACACAAAGAACTAATGACAAGCCTTAATATGAGTGTACCATTGGCAGTCAAATATTATTAAATGTTTTATTGACTGACTGTCACATCAAGAATGAATTTAAGGAGTCTTATCGGATGCTTTCTGCTGTTGTTGTTGATGCTTCTCAATACTTTTTCAAACCCTTACGAATGTCTTAATTTGATCTTCATAATAAGCATGATATTTGTATTATGTGCTCGTTTTGCTTACTGTACTGAATGTTAACATTGCAATCTGAGAATGACCTTGTTGTGTTGAATGCAATGCACAATGTATTGCTATGTTAAGCGCTATAATATTTTGATCTAAGCTCATAGCGCACATACATTTAGGACATTTCTAAATTGATCTAATGAAAAGAATTATTGCAGTGCCAGGCACATTGTTCAAATGGTCAAATCAAGTCAAGTCAGTTGTATTTATATATCCCTTAATCACATTACGGTCTCAAAGGGATTAAACAGGCTCAAATTTAACATGGTAACAAACAACATCTCCTTAACCTGCTCCTCCCCCCAGGCAACAAAAAACGTCTGAAAAAACACAAATGATGGATGAAACCTCAGGAAGGGACCACGGAGAGAGGAATTCAACTTTCCAGGATGGTTAGGTTGCAAAAGTTGTACTTGTTCTCTTAATTAACCGTGGGTGTGTTTTAGGGGTAACATACAATTAACAAATCAGAGACATCTCCCATTCCCATTAAATGCCAATTGCACTTACAGTAAAATACACCTCGGTGGATTGCAATGGTAATAGAGCATGTGCCAAAAAGAATGCGGAAAAACATTGATCTGGAACAAGCAGACACATTGTGTCATGCCTAGGGCCACTTTGTTCCAGGTGTAACAGTTTTCAACTTAGTCCGTGAAGCACATATACGCCAAATTATCTTTCACTTTCCACAATGCACATGCACAGGCATACATATCATAGCCATTCACTTTGTAATTAAGTTTAAATTGAGTTAATTTCAAATATAGGCCTACATGATTTTCTGTCACTTGCGTAATGATAGCAATTTTTCAAATATTCATTTGCAAAGCTGCCTGCATACTGTAACACAAAAACGTCTTCCAGAAGAGCTGTAGATGTTTTTCTGTAGGCTATTTTCACTGAGTCACAAACACCGGCTAACAACCTTTCACTCAGATGCAAACCTCCTCAAACACAAGTGGATTTTCTCTTCAGCCAAGTTGTTGGAATGGCACCAACGTCTACAGATGATGCTAATACCGAATTTGGCTCCACTGATATGCTGGCCTATGGTCGGGTTGGCTTTGGTGCATGTGCCAGTCTAGAGAGCAGCTGTTGTATCTGGCTGTGTCCTGGCAGACTGTTATCCTGTTTGATAGCTGTGTGTGTTTGTGTACATTATATGTGTTTGTGTGGGTGTGTGTGTGTTTGGGTGTGTTTGAAGACATTCCCGTTCTTTGGAAAAACATGTCTTAGTGCTAATAGGACAATTTATAATGTGCGTTCGCATGTTGTTCAGCTTGGTACCTATTCTTTTTTGCATATACTTGCTGAACAGTGTACACTGTCCCTGCGTACACTTTTCTCAATTCTGACATCAACACTGTACACAGGCTATGTACTGTAGACCTGCCGTGTAGATGGCAGAATTGACTGCACAACATCAAAAGGGTCTCTGAACAGCTCTCCACAAACCGGCCGGTAGCATTGTTTGAAACGAGTCTCTTATTTGTTTTCCTGAACATTTGTTTAAAGTTGCTGCTCCCTGCTAAAAGGAAAACAGCATACCGGATAACAGAGACTGATATAGGCCTACCAGCTGTAACACTACAGAACTTTCCAATTTACGCGATGTCTGGTGTGAGTCAGCTGTCTCCTCCGACCGCGGACGGTGGTGGATAACAAGCATGTGTTCTCACTTCATCAGCGGCGAGGGGTACGATCGAGAAAGCAAAGCCAAGGAAATGGAAGGTGACTATGGGGGGCAGGCATTGGCTCCCGGGGCAGATCCCCATGGCTTTCCACCTGCCTTTTCTTCTGTTGGAGCTGATTGGAGAAATATCTGGGCCAG
The DNA here is from genome assembly GCA_027564795.1 of Aphredoderus sayanus. Taxonomy (NCBI): domain Eukaryota; kingdom Metazoa; phylum Chordata; class Actinopteri; order Percopsiformes; family Aphredoderidae; genus Aphredoderus; species Aphredoderus sayanus. The sequence goes on along the minus strand of JAODUG010007851.1, from coordinate 4,408 downwards.
CATATTGCCTATCTTATACACTACTTATAGCTTGTTGTTGTTTGCCACTAGAACAGGTGAGTTAGTGGTATACAAACATTTGGAGACACCATTTGTATCCAGCGTGATGTGCTATGTACAGTATTGTACTGTACAGTACTGTATTATAAACAGTCAATGTCAATGTGCTGCATCATGTTCTAACGTTATCTACACACGAGCAGGCAATAAATTCAGTTTCATTTTAAAGGTCGTTAGTTCTCATAATCCTCAGGTTTTATTACCAGCTCATCATGCCAACAGTACTTTGTGCTGAATCATGGTTTGCGTGCATTACATCAAGACAATTACAGTAGCCTAACTTTGTGATATTGGGCAGGGAAGAACTTCTTGGAGTCCTGTGAAAAGACTCCCACCATATTTCCCTGTCTTGTACTATTAATCTGTCTTCTGTTTGGAAAATGAACTAGATTTCTGATCCAAATCCCCCAATTAATTGGATCCTGCAGCTTATATCCAGCCGGGTTTTCATTATTCTTCATTGTAGGTTGTCCAGGTGTGAAATGGAAGAAAAAACAAGTCAATCTTAGTCAAACATTTTACCATTGCGTTCTGAGACAAGGACATAGCATGTCTTTGTATAGCAACACTTAAATTATGCATTCACTGTGTTGTAACACTAGTTTTTTGTATCTGTACTGCTACAGTACAATCTGTACTGTAGCTTTGCTCAGTATTACAGATTGTGGTCGTCTTTCAAGCTAACTGTATTCCCATTAGCATTTGTTCCTTACGGCATACAGTGCGTTGGGCAAATTACAAGGTGTTGTTATTTCTAAAAATGTACACCTTTTATTTCATTAGTATGTGCTAGAGAGTGCTGGACTTTACTGATCTGGGCACAGCGGGTATATTCTGTAGCCTTTTAGCTGCAGCAGTTCATTAGTCAAAGCAATTACTTTGGGCAGTAGCAAGTTCACCTGGGTACCAAAGGTGTGGGTGTGCAGCTAATTGAGAGTATGGAACCAGACATCATGTCCCAGTGATAGCAGCTCTTCCAGCAAGAGTGAAAAACTGTATTTCCTGTTATGTCCGAGGTTAGTTTGACAAAGTGTGACTACACCACGGTACATTGCAATAAACTTTGAATGTGCCACGCAGTTGCAATGTCCTCCAGGCCCCTTGAAGTTTTATAGGTTTAATATTTCTCAGAACTGAGATTAGGTGAATTGTTGCAAATGATCTATCTCTTTCAGAAGGCTTTTTTTAAGAGTGAATCTCTAAACAGCCTTAAAAATAGTCCTATCTTGGCTTTTCTCTGAGAAGTAATATTTTCAGTCAACAACATTTCTCCTGAGTACAGAAATATCCAGTGGCAACAGGGAGAGATAGGCTTCGCTGTTTATTTCCTGTCTGCCTCCAAACACCAAGCTGATCTACATAATTATGTCCTCCCAGTGCACCTGCAGTATTATTCTTTATCACCTAGAATAATAAACCCTTAGCCCCCTTGTTACTAAATTATATAGTTACTATAAAACCCTACAGTAAATGCACTTAGCATGCCCCCAACCCTCCCATGTGACACATTCACAAGTTGATCACCAACAACATTATCAACATTTGCAACCAGACGATGTTTTACATGACAAAATAATAATCTCCTTGATCCCATCTGGTGTCTAATATTTCCTATTGATGATTTACTTTCTAATGCAGTCTAATTTCAAGGATAATTTACTCATAAATTATGTGTGCTAAGTGAACAAGTGATCTCAAAGTTTGGCAACAGAACATCACATTCATCCAAGGCACACGCACACGCACACGCACACACACACACACACACACACACAGAGTAAAATATAGGCCTTTAACAGCCTTATAGGTAAAATAAGGCCAGTGAAATGTAGGGCATGGCTCCTGTTTGACTCAGACAAGGACTACTGTATATAACCAGCTGCCATAGACTGTTCGCTCCGGGTTTGAGCTTAAGGAAAAACATTGTGTAACATACACCACTGTTGTGCTATCTCGCTTCACGTTGACTCTGGCTACGGTCGCCATGACAGTCTTAGCTGATTTTCATTTGCATACTTTATGACTCCAGGTGACAAGGAACAGAACACCTAGTGTGGGCGGGAGCTATCTTAGAGGAGAGAAAAGGGAAGAGAGGTTAGGTGAGCGTTTCACTCTAGAGGTAAGGAGCTAAAGTAGGCTTAATCCATCGTTAGCATCCAAGATGCGCTGTGCTGGGAGATAGACAAGCATCGTGTACTGGTAAGTTGTTTTTGACAGTGGGTTCTGTTAAACATGTGTTTCTGTAGCTTGGCCTGCTGTGGGCTTGTTGTTGTAGTGCACGCTCGTCACCTGAGGCTGGCCGCGGCCAGGGTACCTTGCGCACTTGGCTCTGTTTTCCTCTGCCTGTCTTGTCTGTAGCAGATCAAATAGCCTGCCTCAAGAATTGCTTATCTTATTCTAATACCTTAGTCTCCAGGCTGCCTGAACTTAACAAAGGAAATGGAAGATCAGAGCAGCATTTCAGTTTTAAGTCTTAGTAGTCCGTCTTTACAAGAGAAAATAAAAAAAGTCTAATTGTTTAGTTTTTAATATTATTAAACTTAGGAGATGTGTTTTACACAGACTGTTTAATCAACCAAACCCTTTTGGGGATTTAATTATTGCCAGTAACACTCCTAAAAGGGATCGTATCCATGGTAAAAATCTCAATCTGGGTTCTTAAAACTAATATAACTAATATATTATAACTAACTCATCCCCTGATCTGAAAATGCAAGACCACTTAATGTCTGTTATAGACTTTTCCAGAGAGGATGACCTTTAGCCTCGGTAGATGGTTATATACAGTATAGTAGTACCATTTGAATGTAAATCATTTACCTTGGATATTACATTGACGCAAAACACATGGCCCTTTACCAGCATAGGCTATTTACAGTATGTGTCATGATTTGTTATTACATTTACACATTTGCATTCTTCTTTGCAATAATACAAAATATCTGCACTTGGATGATTATAGTAGATATCTATGCCTATTATGAATTTGCATTTATAGTCTATCCAGTCTTTAAGTCAAAATAATATCAGTTTAAAATGTATAGACTACAGCTTGTCTGAAACTTGAAATCTAATGCCTAACTAAATATTGTAGATTATAGTGTTGCTAATGTTAATCATTAAACATAAACATTTTACCTCCACATGTTAGTGAACATACATTTGTGTGAGCAATTGCGTGACTATCTGTCCAAACTTACCATTAGAATCAGCATCGCCATGCTATCCACTTTAAAATGTAATGTTAGGACTCTGGCCAATCATGGAAACTGGACCAGAGCCAGATACTGTAGCTAGATCAACAGACGTTTTCTGGTATTTGCTGGCTTGCAAACATCAGCTAATGCATTACCTGGCAAAATGTTCAGTCCATTTTCTGTTGTATAAAATATAACAAACAAGTAACATTAGCTTGATGTCTGATGGGAAAAACGTTTGGGCCTTGCAAGGAGCTTAGGATGTGTATTCAAATGCTCACACACAGAAACACGTACACTTTCAGCAGGATGAACAGTAATATGTTAATGTGATATGTTAAGGGAATGGCAGTCATCCACATTTGAAGTAAGTCGTATTCTGCTGTATCTCGGAAGCTGTCTTTTAACCACCGGCAGTGGTTTGGCACAATTTCAGTGAAGAAGATAATATGTTGGAAACTATTTTCCACCGCCATTTTTCACTACCCAGGGCAACTGATATAACTGTTCTCTGCATACAATATATCAGAAGTAGAAATTGAGTAGAATGTCTTCAGCATATAGCTTTGACAGAAAACAAAACAAAAATGTAGTCAAGTGAATTACAATGCATAAAACAGTTCTATGTCAAAAACATGTCGTGTGCCATTCAGTTTAAATGGCTTTATATGTCAATAGGTACTGTAGTACAGCGGTCATACAAAAGAAAAATCTTCATTGTCAATGTTCCTTTATCATTTAGCATCAGACAACAGTATTGAAGTAGCCATCTTTAGAAAGTATCATTTTGAAATATGGGATCATTGGAACATAATTCTTATTTTATATTATTATTATTAGAATTATTGTTATTAGAATTATTATTATTATTATTATTATTATCCCTCCTGTTGTCCTAAATAATATCGTATTTAGCCACCCAGCTGCGCCATCTGATTGTGTATGATTTTGTGTGTTTTTTAATTGTCATTGCTGTGTGTATTTATTTAATTCATGTAATTATTTCTTTATGTATTTGTTGTTTATGTGTGTGTGCCTTTTAACCCTCCTGTTGTCTTTGGGTTTCAAACTCATACCTTGTTGTGCCAGCAGTGTACATCATATGTGTGTGTAAGCTGTAGAATTAGGTTTAGCGCCCTCTATCTGCCACA
>JAODUG010007840.1:12432-27276 GCA_027564795.1 Aphredoderus sayanus | reverse complement strand
TCTCTCTCTCTCTCTCTCTTTCTCTCTCTCTCTGATGTTAGAAATAAATCTTAATTACTTTAGACAAGAAGATGATATACTGTACTATTTTCCCCCCGAAATGTAATACAAACTCACGAAAGCATCCTTTCTGCCTAGAGGCTTATGAGTAATCTTGTCATAAATGAATATAAATGATCAGAATTAAAATGCTTTTAAGCTACTGTAGGTAGTTCAGAAAATAAATCACGCAAACTATCTCCACAGGGTAAGGAATGTACAACATAACTTTCGATAAAGCAATCAGAGGGACTATCATTGGTTTGTCTCTGTTAAACGTAGACTTGATATATCTCCATAGATGGCACTGTTTCATTACACAAGGGAGACTGTCTGATGCGCAAGAAAAATACTACAGCAGCAAACCTTCTACAATACAATATACTACAATGTTTTTAATTTGTTAATATAAACACCATGCAAACCCATTTACATATTTTAACATATAGATATTGTACACTGTATATATTTTAATGTTACTGTATGAGTAATGTTGAAACAGTCATGGTTTTCTTGTTCGTTCACCTATTGTGATTTCCATTATGTAAATGCACATACCAGAACATCTTTAGGACAGAGCTATGATTAATCTTCATGGCCATAAATTAGCGCCTTTGGCTCAGATACTGTATGATGAGACATTACAATGGTCTGTCAATCATCCTCAAGGTCTTGCAGACGTGCAGAACAAAAAGCCTCAAGTGATTCAGCCAATGATTGTTTGTGCATAACAATAAAAACATAAATTCCCCCAAACTTCACAAAACAAAAACGGTGAAGAGATAAAGGCTGGAGCCATATCCCCCAAACTGCTTTGAACTTTAAACAAGCACTACAAAACCTACAAAACGCAATACATCACATACTGTAGGCATTAACTATTAATGCTCCCCTGTCATTGGCTCTTGATGTAGCTCCATCATTTATCTAAGTCCACACCTGTCTCTTTCTCTTTCCACCTGTACTCTTTACAAATGAGCTCCCTGGATGCAGACCAGTCTGTCTGAGTGGCCTCAGCTGTTCTGGCATATTCTTCCCCTCCCAGGCAGACTGTTAGCTGAGATAAAGTGGCTATATTGGCAGGATGGACGAATCAATAGCTGTACTGGATATCAGCGCAGATCATCGATTCTCTTTAGTGTAAAAATTAAAGACTTTAAAGCTGTTTTGCTCTGGCTATATTCCAGTGTGAAGGATTTTTTTAGGGAACTGAGTGCATCCAATCAGAATACTAAACTGTGTATGCATTTACAAATTAACTATACAGGTATTCTTTTACAACATTATCTTGCCAAATGTATACTGATTAGACATGAAATGCCTAATAAAAATTATAACTAAGCGCCTGTATTTCTCCAGTAGGTTCTATCAATGAGAATGATCTTCCTGCATACTGTATTGTAAACAGTACACATTGCAAACATCTTAAATCAAACGTCGGTTTGAAGTTATATAACATATATAACAAGTTCTATAATAAATATAATAAAATTGCATTCACACATGACCACACCAGAGAACACATCTGATCAGTACCATTAACTCAAAACACCTGAGACAAGAATAAACTTTACTTGGGTAGGAAAGAATAAAAGGAATACCGTTTTTTCAACATGAATCCCAATTAGATTGTATTCAAATAATAGTTAAATGAATACAAGAAGATCTGCATAATATGGAAATTACATGATGATTGATTATTTTTGTGAACAGCTGAACATTGCATCGCAAGGAATTGTGGGACAGCATTATCTCCTTTCCTTTCATAAAGGATGATCCAGTGTACCCTATGCAAAATCAGATAAGAAATGAACCACTGAAGCACCTTTCCTTAGCATTTGGAGAGTTCAAACAGCTCTTATCATGGCTCCAACTTACGTAGATACTTCCGGGTCATTTCATTCAGTTGGGAATCTTCCTAAGAAAATTAAATAAATACTATGAGACTGCAGCCTTAAACCACAACAGACAGTATTGCCATCATGAATGCAGCAGCATACAGTATTGTCTATTATCGCGACAAACACCGTTCTGTTCAAATGTGACAGGAGCACATTGTTGTTCTCAGGGGTATGACTGACAGTCATGAGTACTTTGTTCCTCATAGGTCACACTAGTCTAATTTCAGCTTGGACTAGTCCAGCCCAGCCCCGATGCTCGGATAATCAGCTGCTAGTCTGGTCACAGCCAGCCTGGCAGCTTGGGTGCGGCCCTCCTCGGCCAACATCATGGCCTTGACAGGGCAGCACTGACTTATGCCCCAAGTGCCCTACACCGCTTGGCACGACCTGCTCATTAGCAGGTCCCAGGGTCGGAATATGCCATCTGTCCCAAGGTTAGGGATCACAGGTGCTCCCCTTTTGTGGCCCATCCCTCCCCCCAGTGAGATGTCAAAGAGCAAAAGGTGACAGGGCCAACTCCACTTTCCCTGTCTCCCAACTCCAACTCAAGTTAACTGCAGGTGAGATAAATATGCAGAGGGCTTGGATCTGCCACACGCGGACTACAAACACACCAGCACGCTGGAGAGAGCACGTCGAAGAGCGTTTGTTTACGTGGAACGTGAAAGAGTAGGGCACAGTGTCTACGGGAGAGAGACTCAAATAGATAGCGTCTGCCTTTGAACACGTGCGTGTGTGTGTGCGTGTGTGCGTGTCCTACAGTATACACATATCCCATTGTAGTTATCAGTGCGTGTGCACGGGAATGGATGGAGGAGCAGGGGCTGAAAAGGAACTCGAAGTGAATGTGTTGTGTTCCACCACATTCTCTTTGCTTATATACAGTCTAGAGGGCATATATAGTTGTGCAAGACTCAACCAGCATGATAATGCTCACTCCTCTATTTTCTACTTTAGAAGAGCGTGAGAGCAGTAGGTAGAGAGGGGGAGATAGCTCGGTAACTCTTCTATCGGTGCCTGAAGCCTGACTACCACCGCCGTCTCTCTGAGTCACCCTGACTGAAATTAGGATGGGACGTCGCCATGACAGCCATAAATCAGGGGGGGGGGGGGTGCAAGAAATAAATGTCACCGCTTAATCACCGGTCATCACCTCCGGCCGCCACCAGCAACAGGTGTATCCTTACCTACTCAATTGCTCTGGACTTGAAGAATAGATGCCGAAGCAAAAATAGGCTATTGTTTGTACGGGGAGACATGTGAAAAGCGTATGCTGATAGCAATTATAGTGCTGGTGATGTGTGGCTAATGGGGAGTTCATGCGTTAATGTGTTGGGGTTATTTTGGTGATAAGAAATTTCTCTGGAAATTAAGCAACTTGTTTGTGGAAGAAATAGCCAATTATAAAACCCTTTGAGCTCAATGGTTTTTCTCCATAATAATTTACGGTAATTATCTCATAATAAACACTGATACAATGACTCTGACAGTTTACAGATTACCAAAAACTACAAGTTACAAAACCAAATTCAGGTTTTCCTTATTGTACACAATAGAGCATTTAATCGACAGAAAAGTAGTGGACACCCATTCCAATATAGACTAGCTGGAAAATGGAACCTTAAATTAATGATTCATAATATTACAATGCCACATAGACAGTTTATAAAATCTAAAATATGACCTTGTAAAGAAAGCTCGATTTCTTGCCCCCTGCAATATTGAAATGCAGTGTCAAACATTTACCACCAGGGGGCAGTAACACAACATCTGACCAACACTTGCACATCACCACAAACACCTTGCAACACCATATCCTAAACCAGACAACGAAAACCTCTGTTATCCAAGTAGTTATCTTTAAGATACAAAACTAATAGCTTAGATAGCCTATCAGCAGAGAAAGACATTTTCACTGATGGGTCGTCACAGATGTACCGGAATCTACAGTCCAATAAACTTCTCAATCCTGCATTATGACGCAATTACTTGATATCCTGGGCATCCAACAGCCTATTTCAGGTTAATGAGACTGTCCCTTGAACATCCTATCACCAATTGACTCATCGAGCCGATCAGGAAGGCCATGAGGCTTGACTCAGGGAAATATTGCACCCAGGATGTTACAGGACAGACAGCTGAAAGCTAGTCGACTAGTCTACCACTGGCATGTTGTTGCGAGGGAATGTAGTGTGTGTGTGATGCCTCACCAGAGAGCTGTAGCACTCCCTTCCCCTTCCTCGTGGCTGACAGATTCTAGCCTCAGTCATATATTTGAAGTTTCTATAGCAACCATGTTGCCGGCATGAACTCATCAGTTAATTTCCCCAAAGGCTGTTGGAGAAAGAACATAAAAAAAAAGAAGATTTTGGGCTTCCAGTGAGCTCCTCCACTGACGGGCGCATACATCACTGGCGTTCGTCAATCAAAACGTGACAGACCAGAATGTCAGAGGCGCCTGAAACATCTATGTGTCAACAGGATGTCGGTTACTACTAGGCTATTTACGATCAGCAAAATCATTGGTGCTCAAACTGTGGGTTGTAAACCCTTCAAGGGGTCTCATGATGATTTTTGGGTCTCACGGGATAACCTATACATGTTCACATTGTACTGTATTTAATAACAAGCACAAATGTGTGTGGTCCATAGCTTGCAACAGCTTGAAAAACATATTATTGTAGGTTGTGGATCAACAAGTTTGAGAGCTACTGAGCAGAATTATTGTAAACTCAGGAAAGAGACTAGAGAATGTGTGTAATTTCTCTAGTAAATATTTAATAGACAGATTTAAACTTTTCTTTTCCCACTTTTTACTTTTAACTCATGATGCCTTCATTCCAGAAGGTGCAAAACTGACATATACATAAATTTTCCAAAACAATAGTAGGTTTGGTGAAAAAGGGCAGCCTATAATTGCCATTGTTAATCCTTGTCTCAAAGCAGGAGTCTTAAACCGATTGAACACAGACAGCTAAAGCATTCAATGTAAGAGGGGGCCACTCAAACAGCTTCAAATCTGTCAGTTTCGGTCTCTAACTGCGATCCAAGAGGTCTTTGGACATATCAATTATGAGCCTATGTGGCCACCCACTGATTGCGACACTTAACAAACTGCTGGTCTCCGCAATCAAACTTGATTTTCCCTATCAGGAGCAATCTTGTGATAGGGAATTATTCACCACACACTGTTTGATTAAACTGCAGAAATTCACCTCCAATTCGGTTTCCTTGGCGTTTCTATATAGCATAGAGTTTTGAATGTTGATCTAGAAGCCACATCAAGCCGTTTTGTGATTGCAAAACTTAAAGGTACACTCATCTCCCTGTGCCCCAGCAGTTTGAGGGTTACAGAACTGTTTGTGAGCCCTTGTGTGATGCAGAGGGAAGAGCGCCAACCACTGATATGCAGATGGACCAGCACTCCTGGCATTTCAAACTAAATAGCATTTCTGCAATGTAAGTTACAACCACAAGAAATTCCAGACTGAAATCGAGATGTGTAGCCTACAGTACCTAAATCCCATCAAAACATTAATTTGCTGTTACAGAATACCTCCATTACACAGCAGCTATAAACATGTTTGAATTAGCCTGCAACCAAGTCAAATTCCACATGTACTGCAGGTTGCTATTTACTGTTATTGATTGTGCCCCGTTGTTCATGACCATTACATTCCTAGTTTATAGAAGTTGACAACTAGGAGAGAAAAGTCATTAATTTTGCTATATTGAAGCAACATTTTCCACTATATTGCCTAAAGTATCACTGCTTAATCATTTTATATATTTCTCTAAATATTTTAAAACTTGTTTGAGTTATAATTACAGAAAGGCTAGGTTCACTTGGAGCACCCAAACACAGACATTGATTTGCAGTTGCAATAAACAGAATAGCGTGTTTGTGTATTATACAGCAGCAAAAGATATGGTTATTTTATTACTGCTGGCTGCATGGTGAAACATTGAAATATAACAGTGTTGGACATTGGAAACCAATTTGGACAAACAGAGAAACAATGAGAATACAGTATAGCTAACAGACACATACAGTATAGCTCCTTTTTGTATCTCTTTGCCTGATTATTATCATCAAAAGTATTGTCTTCACCAAAACAATTGTAGCTGTTACAAACTAGCCATGTTTATGACTTTAACTACAGGAGGTTATGATGTTATTACTATTTAAAACATTTAAAACATTAACATATATTTGATGCTTTGTATTCATAGTTCCCCCCTCCCCCCTTCTCCAATCGCTATCTTCAGAAACACAATGCATTACCATCTCTCACCATGACCTTACTGTCACACATGAGAAGAACAAAATGTTAAGCAGCAGATGATGCAATACTCAACTTGTTTACTTTATGGAATCCAGCGCTTTTGTAGGAACACTGTTTTTAAAACAGATTATTCATTCACAGGTGAAATCGGTTAATCAAAATCATAAAATCTGAGCAGAATGCGGTCAACAAAAGCATATACTGCAGATGCATTAATACCGCTGCACTAGCTATAACTACATTTCGGTTGGGGTTTGTTTGTGATGTAATTTCAATGCAACACTTGTTTATCAATCTGCAGATAGTCCTTGAGCCTTGAGTCACTTCTCGTGAATTCCAATCAGTTCTGATATATGAATATTACATTTGCGGAACATTTCGGTTATGACTGAATTTTCTCTTGCTCATTCCGCTCAACGGCAGTGGTTTTGGTGGAAAGAGAGGAGTGAGGAGGACATGTTTCGAGATATCAGCACACACATTAAAGGAAAAAATAAAACTTTCTCCCCGGTGCCTTGGAAAACAGCTAATATAATCATATTGAGCCATGACAGTATTTCAAACCCGGCAGAACCGACGAGACCAGACTGCGTCAGTAAATATTCTGGCAGGAGGGAATGGGAAAGCTTCTTTAAACCTTAACATATAAATCCAAAGGGTTCCATTGGGGGGAACACATTAGGAGTGCCCTGTCATGCCAGGTAAATGCTTTGACTCTGGTCTCAGCGGGCCATAAAAACTGCCCTGTTGCTTCTGCGTGCGTGTCAACGACACCATAATCTCTGTCTTTGTGTCATTGATGGATCTGCTACTCAGTGCACCTGCCACCTGTCAATCACTCAACACACACACACTCCCCTCATTATGAGATGTGGCCATATGGTACAGTGTGTGTGTGCGTGTGTGTGTGTGCGCGTTGTGGCTGCCCTGCTCCTCCCAAAAACAGATTGCACTTTAGCCGAGGCCAAGATCTTGGTCACCTCCCTCGGAATCTCATCACCGTGGTTACGCCGATAGAGGGAAATGCGGTTGGAATGCTCAGGGGAAGGGGGGAGGTGGGGGGATGCAGCCATTACGGAACCTTCACATCTGCGCCTCGGAGTGTCATTCCAGATGTCCCCTTCTATCCGGAAACAGCCGAAGGAGGGTGAACTGCGGGCTAAACGAAATAATCTCCAGGAGAGACCTACGCAACGGGTCAATTGGAAGCTTCTGGGTGGTATTTGTCAGAGACCAAATGTCTCATCTTCACCAATGCTGATGGCATCCCGTTCAGCGACAGACGTTTGTGAAATGAGATTTGTGGGCCCAACTTGATCCCTAACCCTACAGCAGACCGACAGAGCACAGACAGGATTATTATTTTACCTTTGAGGTTTTAAACTAAGTTTTCTGTTTTCAATCCCACATTCAACAACGGGCATATATTAATAGGCTACCTCTTGACTTGTTTGACCCAGAGTTATGAAATCTGGCACACGTGCTCGTGTACATCAATTTAAGATTCATGGTATTATTGAGTTTAACCATGTAATCATCCATTCCACGAGAAGCAATTGCACATGCTGGTGTAATATCTCTGAAAGCACCATCTCTTCGAATGCTTACAAATCAATATTCTTACACATACCTCATTAGGTATATGTAACATAGATTTCTGACCTTGCTTTAGATTTATTTATAATTTCCCTTTGATCAGCTTTACTGCTACTCATGCTATGCCATATAAACAATATTGCTTTCATCAGAGCAGAGAGAAAAGGTTGGGATGCCATTTTCAAAGCCTTTGGCGATCATTAAACCAACATATCTGAAAAACATCTTTAATAAAAAATAAAAATCTCCATCTCTCCAAGATATTTGTTTGCTGCCATGGCATGTTGCATACAGATAATGCAAACAATTGTATTGCTTAGGTGATTAAGGTCATTGTATTAGCCGTTATCATAGTGTATGTGTATTTATAGACGCACTCGAGCACACACACACACACGCACGCACGCACACACACACACGCGCATGCACACACACAGAGAGGGCATCTATCTGAAGATAAAACAAAATAAAATCTAGATAAACAGATTTAGAAGACTTATTGTATGCTGGATTCATAAGTAATTGAATGCTTCAAAACATGCAACCAGTAGGCCCAAACCAGGGTACATGCTAGCGGACCTTCCTGTAAGTATTGTTGAGCAAGATGTCTAAACCCTATCTGCTCCTTAATGCTTGTATAAAATGACGGCGTTTACTTTTGGAGTTTACACAACGCAGACCATCAGAATAACGACGACACATTGAGCGCTGTCTGTCATGTGGAAGCAGGTCTTCCATTTTGTTTACGGCGTCATGATACAAGGAGACAAACAGCCATGTAGAAAATAGGTGAAGCGGTTAAAGTGCCATGAAATGTGCGGATTCCCCTCCTGCTTTTTAAGAGGCCTCCCTCGGTCTTCCCTGAGAGCATTGTTGCTGTTGTCTGCCCCATTTTCCCCTCCTGGTTTCCTCAAATGCGCCCTGCTCTGTCTCTCCCATGCTCTCACTGTCTCTCCCCTGTCCTTGAAGATGATTGCATGTTGAGCAGCATGGCCCCCTAGCCTCCTCTGCTCAGGGATGTCGGATGACAAGTGGCTCAGAGAACGGTAATTACAGCCACCAGTAATGCAAACAACAGACTGCCAGTCCTGGACCATAAACACACAGCACTGCACGCTGGTTTCCCATGAAGGCAGAGCGATCCTGCTTTTGTTTCGACTGTAGGTGAATCCTTTCAGAGGTTTGATATTATAATTGATATTATATTTACATACGTCACAGCTATTGACGTTATTGAAGCCACCCTAATTTGTTCAGCTCTGACTTGTGGTCTGGATAGTCTCCGTTTAACAGTGTTTGTCAATGAGGCAGTGCTCATGACTCAGTGACTCAAAATCATTAGCAGGTGATAGGACCACCGTCAAATTAATTGTTTGACGGTGATTTTCACACAGCCACTACCAGATGGTTGGACCGCCTTCAACCAATCAGAACAAGACCCAGGTAGGGAATAATATTCCGTATGCACGCAATGGCTGTCGGTTCCGTGGACCTGTAAATAGACACACAGATAAAGACGGCGCCTTATACTACACAAAGGCTTTGCTCAGTGATGAACCAGTCATCTCGGAAGCTGGTGCTGCTTAACGGAAGAGGAGTAAAGATGGCTGCACGGTTAGGGCAAATATATTAGAATACTAAACAAAGTTGGAGCGATGTGCATTGTCCATTTCTTTGGGAGCAAAAATTGAATGGTTCTGGTCTCTTAGGTGGGCATGTCGCCTCACATCACCAATGGGATTTTGCTGAGAAGGCTGACTTACAGCATCCATACAGAAATCTGCCATGCATGGCCTGAAACAAAGTCAATTTACCCCAAAACAGTTCGCTGCAGTTATGCCGTTGTGGAGGTAATTTATGTAATACACTACAAATACCCATTAACCCCCCCCATCCTCCCTCGCCCCAGGAGAGAAATAATGGGCAATATTATGGTGAAATCCACGGACCTCCCCATTGACTTGCATGGAACACTGGGTTGAGTGTCCTTTTAAATTTGACTGATAAATAATACTAACTGTAACAGTCTAACTATCAAACCACTTTTGTCCAACAAATACTACAATAAAGAACACACAAGCATTCAGTTGTAGTCAGACATTAAGTTGTTATACTGCATCTCTTGCTAGCATGTGTTGTATCTTCACCAACTCAAAAAACATTGATTGCTATTCAGTGCAAGAAAATAACTAATTTGACCATGTATCACATAGTTCTACAATATTAGTAGCCAATATGGCCGCACATGCTAACACAACAAACACCCACATACTGTAGCTTACTGGGGTTTTAATTGTCTTATAACCTTTGACAAACAGCCGTATCTTTGTTTCCCTTAGGCCCGCCCTTTGTCACTCTCCTTTACATAAAACACCCACTGCAGACTCTGTACATGAATTCTCTGATGGATATACAGCTATTGGAAACACGCTTGAGGTAAACATTTAACAACATCCTGTCTAATCATTCCCAGAAAATAACTAATAAAAACAGTATGCCGTTGAATTGCTTTTTCCACTCACGGCTTCAGACAGAGTCCTTGGAATTCTGAAATAAATGAGCCAAGCTTAAGGCATCCAAAGACAAGATATGCTTTGTCACTCGAGTAACAAAACATGGAGGTCAAGGCAGGCCACTCCAGCACCAGGTTAACACATTTAAAAGTAAAGTCTCTTTACTTCTGCTCTGGTTTGTGCTGTTGGAATGGTGCGAGGTAACCAGAGGTGAAGGGGGGCACAGAACAAGCATGACAGCTAAAGCCCTCAAAGCTCAGAGCAGCAGAGCAAAAATGTGCTCTTTTACTAAAGCTGTTAAGCTCCTGCTGATCGATTGGCTTGCCCTTTTTATTGGAACTGTACACACGCTGGCACAGGAGGAGAATGTGCCACTCTTGACACAAACATAAAAACTGCATGGATGCATGCACCAATGTATGTGCTATCTGGGTTGCGCAGTAAACTACATTGACCGCAAAATGCAGAATTCAATTTAGGGTAAAATAGTCTGTGGAGAATCACTGTCGATCCTGCATTGTACGATACGCTCCTCAGTGGCGTTATAGAACCACACATTTCTTTCCCAGCTTTGAGTGGCTGCAGGGGAGGGGTAGAGAATATATGCGCTATCACAGGGGGTGAGTAGAGAGGAATGCGAAACTGGGTTTTCTAGCCAGAACAACACTGTTTTTGGTCACAAACTGAAGAGTATAACTTTATACAGTACGTGTAGTGCAAGATGAGGGAGCGTGTACATGTGCTTCATCTAATCACAGGCTTTCATTTTTGATCCAAGCACAATTTTGTACAGTTCTTTTTAAATGAGGGATGTCATGAATGAGGAAACATGCTAATTGTGTGTAGGTATTATGCCATGCTGAAACTGTAACAATATACAGTACATCTTACATACCACCACAAAAAGCGACCACCATATGCTTCTGTCCTGTAAGTGCTTCTGGTGGCTTGAGGTCAACCAGCTTTTTTGCATTTCATATTGTCTTGAGGAACGAAAAAAAAAAATGGGATTAGCGGAAGGGTTTACCCAGCTGCTACAGCATTTTGAAGGTCAGCCATTTTGTGTGTGTCCTCATGTTGTTTTTCCCCTGATGCAGCAAAGTGTGTCGATGGCAAACATATGCATCTTTCCTTTCTTTTTTGCCGACTGCACTTATCTGCGAGGGTGCAGGGTGCTGATACTGGTACTTTCTGAGCCCTGGTGCACCATTCAAATCTGGGTTTAAGCCGGGGCCCTCTGCCTTGCCCACTTTGTATTCCAAAGACGGGAAGGTCAAACCCTGTTTCATTACAGGGAGCTCAGAAATATATCAAAAATATCCCTGTACACGTGAAAAAATGTGGGCCGTTTGTTGCCAGAAGGGCAAGATACAGGCGCGCGGCTCTGTGTTTCTACGGACAACGCCAGGGAATGCGTGTTCTAACCTGCTAACCCTGCATCGGCCAATCAGGAAGGAGGAGCGGGCGAATCCCTCCTGTGCGTACCGATGCGTGCGGTGCATTAACAGCTTCCCGTGTTTCCTCTCACCCGTAACCCTAAAACCAAGAGACAGCCGAGAGAATATCAATAAGAAGTCCCACCAGCGCTGTGTTTGTATTCGCGTAGGGATGCGTTCTCTCCCGGGACCTCATATCCTGATAGGATACCAAGTCACCCGCTCTTTGAGTACCATGTGAGTATCCGTAGTAACTTCTTTTGCTGGAAATACTGCTTGAATGGTTCGTTGCCATTCTGTAGCGCCGATCCAAACATCTGCTCAGAGTCCCCAGACAAGCCTGGGCATAGTTGCTAGGTCACGCGGCCCCGTCAAAGTGAATAATGAGACGGCCTCTCCGGCTGTGCCCACTCCAGACTGGGGGAGGTGACGTGTTGAGGGCAAAGCATGCTGGGAGCTGCGTGGTCCTGCTGACCGTCTCGGCAGTGTTTTGTCATCTGCCGAGTTGGCTTGTGGGCACACTATGACGGCTTTGGGGGACTAGGGTAAGACGAAAACCCGTCGGTAATGTCAGACAAACAGTGTGTCTGGAGTGGTGTGCCCGGCCACCAAACAGATTGCAAATGAGGACGAGAGAGAGGAGAGAAACAGCACGGGCCTTGAACTCTTCCAGCCCACCCTTCCTCTTCTTAGCGTCCTTGTTGGCATGTATCGAGCTCCGTCTCCCATTAGCCAGTGAGGCCTTAAAGAGACAAGAGCTTGTTATTTCGCCTCCGCTACTGCAGAGATGGCTGGTGCCCTTTAAAGCGAGCATAACACTTGCTAGACATAACAAGTTGTGAGTATTGAGATGTCAGGGCAGCCCACAAAATGAAAGGAACACAATTGGCATGAGACGAAGGTGAATTGTGAAGGAGGCACAGGACTGAGAGTATCAAGAAATGTGTTGTGTGTGCAAACAATATTTTTAGACCCAGACTGCCTTCACTTATTAACTTAGCCTAAATTAATGTTTAAATTACTCACCGCAGCCGTTATGAATGAAGAAACAAAGGTTGTTCTCACATCACACATCATTTGATACAGTTACCGGATTTCCACCCATCAAGTTTTTGAACATATGTGTATACAAAATAATGAACAAAATGAATGGGCATTCATTCTGCCCACACAAATTGATTTTAATATTAATTAATATACATAGAATTCATTTTATATGCAGTAAGCTCTATTTTAATATTATTTTTGTCCCATTATCCCTGTACTATTAACATAAAAAGCTATATGCTGTGTGTGGGGAAATAGGGGAAGCTTAGTTATTGTTAGCTAGATATTTTAGCTTGTGTATGTCTATTAGGAGGACTGTATAACTTGGCTGGATATCACAAGTACATACATCTACAGTATACTGTAAACAATCACATTCTTTCCAGAGAACAACAATCAGACATATTTGATAAGAATTGGCTTTAAAATAGCATTTTAAATAGCTACTACTGGTCCTCAACTATGTGGGGGGTCCCTTCAGGATGTGTCTTGGGTTGGTGGGGGTACAAGATATCTATGACTGTAGTACTGCTGGACATTCAGTTGAACACAGAAGCTACAGTAAAACACAAGAGAAACAGAAGGAAACTAGATGGCACAGCAGTATTATTAACAATGTTTAATCATAAATAACTGAAGAACCTTCAGTTTAGTAAATAACTCTTCTAGGAAAAGGAAAAATCAAATAAATCAATAAATACACATTGGGGTCTTGGATGCTTTTATCACCAAACTGGAGTGACCTTGAGGTGATTTCCCTTTTGTTTATAGAGGGGCTGAATCCTATTTCTCTTTTATAATGGGGAAAGAAATAACAAGTAGACAATATTTACTGGCTGTTTTCAGTACACGGCATAGCCAGAGGGCACTGGACATCTTGATTCGATTTCTTATTAGGCTAGTCCTCGGGGCAAAATACACCATTTTCCACCAATATGAGGATATCCTCTTTTACTACAATTATGGTAATAACTTCCGAAATGTCCCCAAAAAGACTCATCATTTATATTAGTGCAGAAGGTTTAAATAAGACATGAGGTAATTTGGAGAAGTAATCTACCAGTAATTGCTAAGGTGACTTTAACCATGCTAAATTATTCAAATGGACAAGTGCCACTCATTGTATGTCTGATGCAATGACAGTCCAAACCCAAGCTCCTCCACAATAAAAGGCAGGCCCATGTGGCTGCTTTTAGGAAATAATGGATGGCTGTAACACACCGTTGTCCCTTCTCACTTTAGCATTAGCCGCTGCAGGGGTCAGCCAGAGACACATGGCGAAAGCGGTCGCCATATTCATTAATATGCAGGCTCAGATGTGTTATTTGCTGAAGACATGCCCGCGGCTTTGGTGAAGAAACAAATGGGATCTGTGGAGGGGGCCTGAGATTAAAACGTTGAAATATTAAATGAATTTTTAGGGATCAGGGCTCATAAATCATTCATCTGCCATTTTCATCTTAAATTGCTCATTTTATATATGGTTGTTGCACTGGCCAATTTCAGAGCATGATACCCTCAATCGCAATTAAGGTTTAGCGCAGTGTATCTCAAATGGGGGTGTACTATTGAGATATAAAAATGACATACATCTGCTGGTAATGGCATCTAAGATGGCATCACTAGCTTCTTTTCCAGTTTCCCCAGCACCACTGTTTACATTTTTGGAAAATAAGCAATGCCATGTACAACTACAAACAGTCGGTAACATAACAAACATACTATCCTGACTAAATGTGCTTGAGACATTCTTTGCCTTTTTACCTTCAATTCACATCTCCACCTATAAAAGCCCAATCATTGGATGACACTGATGCCTCTGCAATCACATTGTCGCTGACCCCTGGTGGTGTTAGTTTATATTCAACATTTTAAACACTGAATGACATTTGGATTCAAAGACATAGTACCCCCATGATTGGTATTCATAAGGTCTTTGCGTCGCTATTGCCTGTACACAGCTTTAAACGTCGTCTATTCTCTTCTATATGTGAACAATTTGTAGTTCCCATCATAAATCTAGCTT
>JAODUG010007830.1:16274-27276 GCA_027564795.1 Aphredoderus sayanus | reverse complement strand
TTTTGTATTGTTTTTAATGACTTTGTAGTGTGAAGCACTTTGTGTTACATGAATTTGTATGAAACGTGCTATATAAAAAAATATTGATTGATTGATTGATTGATTGATGATACTGAGAAAGATGCTGTGGAAGTATATGGAATAACTTTAAGTTATAAATGACTTGAGTACAGCAATGTTTGCTCTTTGCTTATTGCCAGTTGTATCACTGTTGTCGGTTTTAGTCAGGAATGGTTGCATGTATGATGACAGGCAAGCAAGCAGAAAGGTTCCAGATTGTCCTCTTAACCTTCAGTAAGCACAAGCCTGACAGCATTAAAGAGAGATAATTAACAGCCATGCTTTGTGAAACAGAACAGTAAATGAGCCTCTTTGACTGTGTTACATAGACTGGAGCAGTACACAACAACAGTCCTGTGCTGTCTGTTAACAAACCATTCTGTGATATTTAAAGAGGCCTCCAGTAAAAAGACAAATGATCAATATAAAGCTGCAGGTTTTGTAGCCTATGACATCTGTAAAATACATAATTGGCAAAGTATTAACATTTTAACCTTTTTGGAAAAGAAAACTAGATTATTTGTTCATCTAGTGTTCATCTATTAGCATATTTCCTTTTGGTCTTTATTGTATGCTGCTGTAACATTTTTGTAAAATCATATCATATCTTATCTTTCTGTAGGATAGCTAACTGTATAGGTTAGAGAGCATACAATTGATTTGCACCACCATCTGACAGGAATTTCTTCCTGGAGGAACGAGACCAGTTAAACTTGTGGATAGATGATATCAGGAACAAGGCTTTATTAATATACAAAAATGCTCATCCAGAGAAACACATAGCTTCCCATGCAATGCTCCGCCAAAATGTATCTGGCCAGAACAGAGAAACTTATCACAGGAAACCAAGGGTGCAGGGAGGCGTGACACACATGTAAATACATAGTCATTAATGATGGCCAAAAAGGTGGCAGGAAGGGGAAACAATGGTTCTGGGTAGCCCGACCTGTTTCTGCATAAACAGCAGGGTATGGCACAGCCAGCCTGACTGTCTGCATCACCGCTGGGTGTTGTAGAGTACAATGTCATGCAAAAGACACACATCCTGCTAGTTGTTGCTCCCATGAAAATGGGTGTAGGATAAGGATACTAATTAAATAATCAAATCTTGGTTCCTTTACCTCCCACAACAATTGTTTTAATATGTTATAGCTATTAGAGGTTCATTTATTTGAAGGATAGAGGTATAAAAAATGTAGGACGTGTTATCATTAAATAATATATAAACAAATACCAGTGGTTGACCGGATCTAATTGATCAATCTTGGTATGACTCAGCTGATACTGATGGTGTGTGACAACTAAGTAAATAAAGTAACTATGCTTTCACTAATGTTGCAACCTGGACTCAATTATAGTTTAATTATAGTTCAAGTAGGTTTGATGAATAAGGGCCAGTGTTTTCAGCCCAATGGACAAAATATGACCATAATACCGAAACTGCAGCATTAACATACAAATACCAGCTCTATACACAAACTGCATGGGTTTAATTAACATTGTGAAAACTGTCAATTTTGTGTCTTTTTTGTCTTTAATTCTTTGCTTTGAGCCATTCCTGTGATTTATTTGTTGTATGCATTGTTCAAAACACTTGGTTTGGTGTTTGCAAACCAATTACAGTGATGTCTTTCCTTTGTGATAAACAGGCAGGTCGAACCTTAATGGTATAGTTAGCGATTGTAAAATAATACACATTTTCTTAAATTTCACCAAATATCTCCTGGCAGTCTGCTCTCTTACCGTTCTAGGTGCATGAAAAACTTATCTTGTTCCCTGGTACCCTGGCTCTGTAAATAGGAACAGAAAGTGGTGAACATCCCTCACAACAACAATGCGATTTGCATTGCAGTTCCAATGTGTCCTCTGAGGGAGCACTCTATGGCATTAAAGAGAGGGGTGATTTTGTTTTGATTTGAGTTCAAAGTTAGCAAACCTTTTGGAGAATGACTAAGCTTACTGTCACACCCTGGTCCGTGGGTGTGATTAGGCCTTCCTCTTGCCAGCATGCTGCCTCGGTGTGCCGATCACTGGCTTGAGTGCCATGGCAGTCCTTCCCCTTCCCCCCACCTGTATAGTGTTAGTCTATTAGTCAATGTGCTTATAGTGCATTGTTCTTTCCTTTTCCCTTTGTGGGTTATTGTCTGAGTTCTGCGTTGTGTTGTTTATCTGCTTTTTGTAATTATACTCCTGTACGTTTCCCCACATCCTCGTCTCATTGTCGAAACATTACACCTGCTTTTAATTAACCTAATTGTGTACATTAGTCAGTGAGTCAGACAAATGTTACTTCATCTGGTAGTCTCTTTGAGAAGTATCACTTCTTTTTTCAAGAGACCTGAAAACAATCTCACTTCACCATCCATCCATCCATCCATACATTCATCCAGTTTGTGGATGGACTTCACTTCACAGCGATGCTAAATTAACCTGTTAAATCACAAAACTCACAAAGACCATTGTGACCATAATGTTGGTGAGGCATGTTTGTGCAGGCAAATTATCTCTTTAATTTGACCAGTTTCACTCTCTCTCTCCCTTCTGCAGCTTTTGCTCACATCTGCAGTTCTGCATTGATTCTCTGCCAGAGAGCAGAGTGCTGATAGAGTAGAGCGGTTGAGTGGTGAGCCATCTGACAGCCAGGTACAGGCTTGTTGCGATTGCCTATTGCCTGCTGGTAACTGCTGGCCTGCGCCGGGGTGTTTAATAACACTGCATAAATGTCTGCAGCAATGATGAAAGTTGCTGCATTCATAGAGCTGTTAAATTGTTCTTTGTATTCCTGTTGGCTTCTCTTTCTATTCAATTTCCCTTGCATTTTCCTCCAGTCTTTCACTTTAGGGAAAATATAATCTGAAATCCAACTGCAAGTTAAACTGCAATGTTGCTCACAGTAATATGTTCTATGTCTTGTTAATTATTATGCTAATGTGGCAAATTACATTTCCACCTATAGATTTTGAATGGGGTGGTTTCCACGTTTCCAAATAGAAATGGAAAGCCATTGCAAACATGTTTATACCCTTCAGGCCATGTAGGATTCTAAAATACTATAGCTCCTGAAGAAATAGAGACAATTACCTTGCTGTTCTACAAATCCATGTGGGCAAATATCACAGAGAAAATTAAAACGAAAGCCCTTGCTTTGACTTAAGTGGATAATGCGTCTCGTGGAGGATTGATAGTGCACTCACTTGGGCAAATAAGAATTGATTTAGAGAATTTTAATATCATGCCAGAGCTTGTTCCCTTAGGACTTATCAAAAGGCAATAATACATTCAAATGACTAGCTAAAAATGTTTTATATCTGGGCTTTGGTATGCATTTTATTCAATTTTCACAGAGTGTTTATGGGTCTACCAACTTGAAGTGATTGTCACATGAAAGCTCTTTTTGTCTAGGTGGGAAGTAAACAGAGATAGTCATTTTCCTAAAGGGCACAACTGTAGCAGTATAACATATTGCATCCCACGGGGAGCATGACACTCCTCAGCATATCTCTATCACTGTTGGAGGTGAGAAACCACCCTCCAGTACAGACATTTGAACACACTACACAGAGTACAGGCCACAAAGGATCTAAAGTGCCAGAGGTAGACAGCACAGCGGCAGCAGAAACTCTGTGATCGAGCCAGTGGGGAAGCATTTAAAGACATACATTCCATTACACAAGACAGACGGGTGGGTAAACGGATGGATAAAGGGACAGAGGGACAAACAGAAAGACAAGTGGATAGACAGATGGGTGGAGGCACAGACAGACAGATAAGTGGGTACAGTAGACAGATGGATGGAGGGCTAACAGAGAAAGAGTGGAGTAGACAGATGAATGGAGGGACAGACAGACACATAAATGGGTAGACAGATGAATGGAAGGACAGACATACACATAAAGGGGAAGACAGATTGAATGGAGGGACAGACAGACAGGCATCGTTAGAAACAATCCTGAAATACTTTACTCTGATCTAATATGCAAATGAAAGCTAAACTGGAATTACTTTGTTCTACACGTACATCCACGTCCATCTCAGTTCAGATGCACAGCCAATAACTGTTTCTGGGTTTGGCTATGACTATAAAAATCCTTCTTGCTAACATGATGTATCAGGGAATTGATGTGTCAAAGATATTTAATTAGTAGAATCATATCATCAATCATATTTTCTCACTAAACTTCAGCATTCCATCTAACCCCTGGTTTCAAGAATTGCATTTCCCTAACTATTATGGGACCCCTATGATTACATCATACAGACCTTTTAAAATCAGACGTTAACTGGAGACTACTAATCCTGAATTGCGTCTCCCGGCACATTAAAAACAATCCTTAGTAGCCCTGGCTTAAAGTCAACATCAGACAGGGAAAACCCATCAAAGGCTGTCATCTAACTTGCAAGGAACATTTTAAACCACCAAAACCAGCAGCCTAATCCCCTGTCTGTTCCTCTTATCTACACACCCTCATGCCTCTCTCATTATTTTCCCTCAAAATGTCCCTTCTTCTTGTGCATCACCTGCAATACATTACACCCCTCCAATGGGACATTTACCCTCTCCATTCTCATGCGTTCCAATTTTCAGTAGATCTGGCTTCATCTTCCATCCAGTCCTCTTTAGCTTGGCTTTGTGGCAGTGCATCTTTTACAGCCATAAAACACAGTAAACTTTAACACCCTCTTGAGCTGTGAGGCTCTTAGAGGTTCGCCTGGTTCTCCCCCTCCCTATCTTGTTTGCTGTCTGTGAAGAGGGAGAAAGATGGTATGCCAGCCACACATTCCCTGGGGATGCTCTCTTTGGGATGCTAACACAGATGAACCTGTGCCAGCGAGATGCTACAAAGAGCCATACAAAATATTCAGGATGGGATTAATGTTCCTAATCAGTGCTGGCAAAACCCTGAATGTGTAATTATAAGATCACAGGTATGCGGCTGGTTGAGAGTTTTCTGATTTACATCCAGGTTATAATCAGAAGTAACATCCCAGATCACAGTTGGACTGTTTATACAAGGCAGAATCAATATGTAGGCAGATGTGTGTGTGTGTGTGTGTGTGTGTGTGTGTGTGTGTGTGTGTGTGTGTGTGTGTCCATTAGGGATGCAACGATTGTGAAATCCATGGCTGATTCCATGTTTAAAACAACCATTTTGCCAATAGCTAATGCTGATACTGGTGAAATACCCCCATGCTGCCGACATTTTCATTCACTTCAATTTGAAAACAAACCACACATGCATACATCACTCTTTTCCCTCTTATGTCATGGCAGAGTCATATCCAGCCAGGGGCTGTGGTATTGTGGTACAATACCACAGAATCTGTTCAGAATTTGCATGTGGGTAGGCTACTGTTGTCTCTTGTCAGACTGCAAAGAAACAACACAACATTTAGCCAGCGCAAAATTGATGTGACACAGATACACTTTGGCCACTGCCATTGGTGGATGTTAATTGAAGCCGATGGCAGACAATGAAGAGAAAATCTGCTAATGCCAATGCACGGCCGATATATCGATAGATCTCTAGTATCCATACACATTAGCGTGTGTTGCTGGTGTTTCTGTGACTGAGCATAAGAGTGTAACAACCTCCTCTCCAACAGAAAACTCCTGTCACAACACTGTCTAACCATGAGCAGATCCGTCATACTACAGTAGGTGCCAAAAGCACTGAGATTAATCAGAGTGAGGGCTAATGAAGCCATTATCTCCACTCAGGGTATCATTTTGACATCCTTTCACCAGAAGAGAAGTGATTGATGTAGAGATACATTTAACTCTCTTATGGGTGTATCTTAATGGATTAGGAAGCGTGAAGTTTGAGGAATGGGGCTCCGAACAAGAGGGGATTGATTCATGTGGCTTTATACTCGAGGGCTGTAGTGGGTGGTGATGCAAAGATTAAAATTAAAATGTATTTGTCATATTCAACATATTAGCTGGTAATGTTTCTCTCCATTACTTCTCTCTCAAACAAATTCAAATTCCAACAGAAAATCGCCACAGGCACCACCATTCCATGGTGCTATATTTGCATATTTACATTGCATTGCGTTCAGTAAGTAGATGTTCGCAGGTGGGTCCCCATAGAATGGAAATAACTGTAAAATGTGTAACAATCTCCCAGGACAAGGGTGTACATTTCACAAGGCTTTCAATCTTTTCCTTGTTCCTTATTGTGCATGTGTAAAGGGTTGCGTGGTAACAACAAAAACACAGTGAAGGTAGGCCATACACGCTTCGAGCTCAGTGTTTATTAACAGATATACTGTAAAAGAATCATCAAAATATGATGAAAATGCTATCTTAACCCTCTTGTCGCCCTAGGGTTAGGAAACAAGTCTTTGGGTCAACATGGTTAGGTTAAGATTAAGTTAATAATTAATAATTATTTTATTATTATTTGGTATTAACCCTCCTGTTGTCCTAGGGTTGGGCCTTTTGTGGGTCATTTTGACCCCAGGGCGACAGGAGAGTTAACAGTATATACAGTATCTAGCTGATACTGATCAGTTAAAAAGACCTGGATCATTAGCACGTGAAGTTGTAGACCATTAATCTAATTATTGCATTGAAAAAATAATTACTTTCTCTTTTAATTAATCTTATTTCTTTATTGTAGTACTCTGTTATCCGGGGCGGTAGGCTACCTTAGTGGAGTGGCTGCACCCTCAAGGCAATGGAAATGGAAACACTGTTAATCACTCTCTGTATCTGAACAGGCTTTTGGATATATCTGTGATGGTTCCTGCCTAATTATGTAAACCTCAATGTACCTCCAGTCTATCATGTGTAATTAGAATGAATCCAGTTTGGGAAAGTTTCATGACAAAAAGACCAGGAGACAGAGAGACAGGTATAAAGAGATGTGTATGCCTTACACTAGAAAATAACTGCCATGTAGTCTTGGAGATGCGTACAGTTAATCGTCTTGGACTTTTGTTCTCTTCAAAAACCTTCAGGCCTATGATCTAGAAACAGATACCTTATTTTGTTCTTTGCTCAACAAGTTGCCATGGTGATCGCTGACAGAAGAATATGTAAATAGCTGGTTTTGTCCATAAATGAGTAACTGAGAATGGGCAATTGGAGAAGTAATAAAGACATTTTATAAACTTCGAAACGTGTATTGGTCAGGGAATAACAATGAAGACTTGGGGCAGACTAATAAGCAATTTCTCTATATTGTTCTACAGTATACTGAGTACATATGGTTTGGCTTCACACCATTAGTGCAGTGACAAGTTAAAACTATAAGGTTATTTAGAGTTTCACATTTAACTTCTAAATCCCTGGATGGCTAAACCATATTTCAGAATAAGAATGTTATTAATGTTACATCTAATTATTCAGTAGGCTTAATGCATTTATATCTCAAAAACGCTATATATATATATATATATATATACAGTAGTTATGAGGTCATACATTACCCTTCACTGTACAGTATGTAAATGTGCATGTCAGTGTGAGCACATGTGCACGTGTGTGTGAGATGTAAAAGCTCATTGGAGCATGAAATAGGCTTTCCTGGAGTACAGTGAAGATGGGTTGGCCAATGTCTTCTGCTATTTCTTAATTAAATGCACACTGCTCTCATCGTTAAATTGTAAATGTCACTTCATAGCTTCAGGCCACATTGTCATTTCTCTCTCACAGTTTTGGCTCCTCTGTAAAAGGCTGAGGCTGAGTCTAAGCAATATTTGGCCGTAGCCATAATAAGGCACTGTATCTGAAAGTCTCTGTAACCTCAGTGACAAAGAAATTGATTCCATTATCCCAAGGAGAAACCTGGGGATAAAATGCTCTCTGTTTGTGTAGGAAAATGCTTATGAGGTTGGATTACCTGTCAAAGTACTTTCGTTGTAACATCCTAGTTATTCTTTAAAGATCTCTCTTCCAAACAAGCAGATACACCCCATCCCCACCCCACCCCACACTCTTTATCAGCCTAGGGGTGTGTTGGTGTGCATGTGTATGCGTGCATGTTTGTGTACTTGTGCATGCGTGTGGAAATGGGTGTAGGTGTGCAGTGATGCGCTGTGGACTGTGATGAGCCTAAAGGAGGTAACCCTATGATGAGTACCATATCTGTGCTCAGCACCTGCCTGCCTGCCACCAGACTGAATGAATACACAAGCCAATTGCATATGGACCCCCATGTCATTGTCAGAGCAAAAACATCCTTCGCCATAATGAGGAAATATGGTGGGCAGAATTTATACCTTGGAGTTTGCCAGCAAGTGCAAAAGAGATTTACAACTAAACTTCAATGATATACATCAACCAAGCTCATATTCATTAAGAAACTAAATCCATATTGTTTGGGTTGAAATGTAATTTGGCAGGTGACGCCTTTAGCCTTATCAAACAATTGTTCTGTCCCAGTTAGTCTGAGAGTACTTCATTAAACATATATAATTAACCAGACATTTTTTGGTCTATGAAGCAATGGCAAATATGACAGTGATAATGACCCAACATGTATAGATCTTATTTGGTCTTATAACACCAAATATAACTTTGAATACTACAGAAAGAGCCACTGAAACCTAAACCAGTCATAACAAACTGTGATTGCTACATTTACCACAGTAATGTATTACTGTAATTGGAAGCAATATGTAGCTATACAGGTGTCTTCCCTACACCACAGCAATCTTAAGAATGTATGCATATGATCTGTGTAAGATTAGCTATAATTGTCTTAGACCTTCACAGAAATCAAAGTAAACGTAAAACAGAAGGGAGTACCATAAACATATTCCCTTCTGATATTCTTCAAATTCCGTCTAGTGATTATGACTTTGGTTAAATGACTATTTGGCTATTCTGTGCAAACGTTACAAATACAACTTCTGTAACACTGTAAAGCATTTGTACAGAGAAAATACGGAACAAACTGGGGGTTGGATGTGTACTTACAGTCTCCCTGAGTGCCAAATGTTGTGTAATAGAGTTCCTTAATAGGTGGCTGTACACACGTTTACACAGATGCTGGCAGTTGGTGGCATGGGTCTCTGTTGGGGCACACAAAAAGCACAAGATGTTATGTCAGGGAGAGCTGTGGGGGTATGTACAGTAGCCTACAAAAAACACTGTAACACGGTCAGAATGAATTCTGTCATAGCATGGAAATAAAAGGGGAGGGAGACAAAATGAAAATAAAATAAAACAAAATAATAAAACATGGTAGGCTATTGGATCCAATTTTACAATCAACAACACAACGGTTGTTCTCATACCTGATCAGTTTCTGGAGTTACTTTATTCAAACTCTGAGGATGTGTTTGGTGATACATCAGCAGCAGGACTATCATTTAAAACACACACACATGTACACACACACACACACAGTGACTCTGATTATGTGAAAGGGAACTATATATAATTTGTGTGAAAGTGATGAGATCCTAATATCTGTGAGAAGCTTCACATTTATTCGATTTCGAGGACTTTGAAACGTTCTACCATTCCAAGTTTAATGGACTCAAAAGTATCTACATTCATCCTGTAATTATACAAAATGAAATGTGGCCCTTTCAAAGACATCCTGCCTGGAGCTTCAGTCAGAGAGGGCAGACAGTGATGGAAACGGGAACACAGTGAGCCCAACAGGCTCCCTCCGTTTCTTCTGCCCACCCACTCAGGCACACAGTCACATGTGGGATTCAGTACAATACTCAGTGTATCATTGTGGCATAAAAAGCAAAATGATTCCAACAAAGGAAGCCCACAATGTACTTACCTGCACTCAAGGTAAATATGTTATTGGCTTCCGTGTTAGCAGTCCATCACTTTCTCACACTGTATCTTCAGATAAGACTCTGACTGAAGAGGTCACTACCTGAATTTGTTTGTCCCAAGACACAAATGTTTTTTGTCATTTTTGGTGTAATAAAAGCTATCAGAACAGCCACCCGGCAACTCTGATGAACACTATGCATGTTTGAAGCCAGCTGAAAGAGAATAAGGCAGGATATTTAAAAACATCCGGGAGCCATCACCTTATCATGGTTGAGAGGTTTGTGTGACCCTATGAACCTGAGAGCTGTGTTGTCTGGAGTCTTGTGCTCCTGGTAGGGTATCCCAAGGCCCCTCCCCTAAGTGGTCTTAGGGGAGGGGCCAGACAAAGAATGGTTCACAAGACCACTCATGGAAGATTAATACAGAGGAAGAGTTACCCTGCTGGAGGAAGCCCTGGGCCCCTGTCAGGAGCCAGGCCCAGAGGAAGGGCTCATCGGCGAGGGCCTGGTGGCCGGGTTTGCCACGGAGCCCGGTTGGGCACATCCCGAAGAAACAACGTGGCACCCTCCTCTCCATTCTATGGGCCCATCAGTCGTGGGATGAACTATGGGGGTCGGGTGTGCTGCCATATGGGTGGCAGTGAAGGACAGGGACCTTGACGGACCAGACCTGGGTGACAGAGGCTGGCTCTGGGGACGTGGAACGTCACCTCTCTGTCTCTCTCTTGTGCGGGAGGTGGAACGCTACCAATTAAATCTGTTGGGGTTTACCTCTACGCACAGTCTCGGTTCTGGAACCGTACTCCTTGAGAGGGGTTGGACTCTATTTTACTCTGGAGTTGCCCAGGGTGTGAGGCGCTGGGCAGGTGTGGGGATACTCACAAGCCCCCAGCTGAGCGTTGTTATGTTGGAGTTTATCCTGGTGGATGAGAGGGTTGTGGGGAGGGGAAACTCTGAGTGTCTGTGCACATGCACTGAACAGCAGTTCAGAGTATTCAGCCTTCTTGGAGACGCTGAATGGAGTCCTGTATGGGGCTTCAGTAGGGGACTCCATACTTCTGCTGGGAGAGGTGCATGTTGACAATGATGGAGATACCTGGAGAGGCGTGATTATGCGAAACGGCCTCCCTGACCTGAACCCAAGTGGGCGTTTGTTATTAAACTTCTGTGCTAGTCATTGACTGTTTATAACAAA
>JAODUG010007830.1:0-16174 GCA_027564795.1 Aphredoderus sayanus | reverse complement strand
AACGGCCTCCCTGACCTGAACCCAAGTGGGCGTTTGTTATTAAACTTCTGTGCTAGTCATTGACTGTTTATAACAAATGCCATGTTCGAACAGGTCCCTGTCTGTGAGATCTTCATTGGGAGGAGCTTTTCTGGCACGCCTGTGGAGGTTGGGGACATTGAACCTGAGTGGGCAATGTTCAAAGCCTCCATTGCTGAAGCTGCAGCGGAAAGCTGTGGTCTCAAAGTCTTAGGTGCATCAAGGGGCGGTAACCCTTGAACATCGTGGTGGATCCTGGTGGTCAGGCAAGCAGTCTGACGGAAGAAGGAGGCCTTCCGGGATATGTTATCCTGGAAGGCAGTTGCAAGGTACAGACAGGCCCGAAAGGCTGCAGCCTTGGCTGTGAAAGAGGCAAAGCAGTGGGTGTGGGAGAAGTTCGGAGAAGACATGGAGAAGGACTTTCGATGGAGAAGGACTTTCGGTTGGCACCAAGGTGTTTCTGGAAAACCATCCGCCACCTCAGGAAGGGGAAATGGGGAACCATCCAAGCTGTGTATAGTAAGGTTTCCTCAGGAGGGTAGCTGGGTCTCCCTTAGAGATAGGGTGAGAAGCTTGGCTATCCGAGAGGGGCTCTGAGTACAGCCGATGCTCCTTCAAGGCAAAAGGAGACAGTTGAGGTGGTTCGGGGATCTGGTAAGGATGCCCCCTGGGCGCCTCCCTAGGGAGGTGTTCCAGGCAGGCACGTCCAACTGGGAGGAGGCCTCGGAGCATATTTTAAACAATATGTCTTGTAAGGAAATAAATATCGCCCAAGGCCACGTATGTTTCTCAATTTGATTATATGGGCCTTTTATTTAAGGATAACATTCAATTGTGAGTTTGTCAGTGGTGATTGTGAAGTTACAGTATTTTGTTATGTTTCAGGAGTTGGATTAAGCCTCAGCTTCAGGTAGCTGGTCGTGGCATGTATTAGTAGAGCTGTGTTTCTCTTGCATACTAAGCACTCTTGACTAAATGGGCCCTTAAAGCTACAGTAGCTACAGCAGAGTCCCGATAGGAGGAAAGACAAATCAATCTTTACCACTGTGGGACCATGAATTAATTAACAACACATTGGGATGTATGGTAGACTGATACACACACACACACACACACACACACACACACACAAACACATGCACATGCTCACACTTCTTTTTCTCTGTCAATCAATATTGCCTTCTGCCTCATTCCCTCCTGCCATGTAAACAAGTTTGCTATTATGTTGTGTCTTTCATTCATCTTTCAGTCATCATGATTTTCCATAATTGTTTTCAGTTTCTACTCTACTATCTGTTGTGACACACTTGTGTCCTGCCCTGGCCTTTCTATCTTCCTACACTCCATGCAAGTAACTTAATGTAACACGGTGGCTGGTTTATCATCTCTGATTCCTTCCTAGCCCAAGGGCTGAACTCATCATTCTTTTTGTGAGGGTTGATTGTAATATGTATGTCCGCTCTTAATGCACACATATTTACAGTACCCTGGTTTTGCATCACCAATCACTACATGTCCGCTCCTAATGCACACATATTTACAGTACCCTGGTTTTGCATCACCAATCACTACACAGTTCATTGCTCATATGTATGCTCACACAAACATGTCTCTCTAACACTTGTGCTTGTCCTCAAGGCCATAGATAGACTATTACATAAAGCCAGTGTCATCGGTCTAGTAGATTTAAATGATGGAAAAAGCACCCAGAATGGACAGCTACTGGACTTTGTGTAGATATTTTTTGTGTATTACTGTAGCTTACAATCACTGACTATATCTTTAAACATGTTTAACCATACCTCTTTCAGACACATAATGCCAGTGCTCTATCTACACAACTTAACTGATTTGACTAATTGTATCTATAGTATACATATACATCCATATGACACAGACAACAGAAATAACCAAGTAGGCTTGACGATGAATGTTTAATCGGAGGATTCGGTTCACACTGACTCCACCTATACAGTATTCTACTGTATACCCTGGCTGAAATGGGAGGTTTAAAATGATCACAAAACCATATATTTCTACTAGATTTGCCTTAGACAGTAGTTTTAAGTAGTTCAACAAGAGAAATAAATCATTGCATTCCTTCTGAATGTATCGAAAGTGGACTATTTACCTCCCAAATTGGACTGCGTTCCAAAAATAACATTAAATTGGCGTCTACTTTCTGCCTTTCTCCAGGGATAAGTGCATTACTGTATCTGTTCCTCTCGTCTCAATTGTCATTTAATGCATTCCTCTATTCCAACAACTCCACGGCCTCCATTCCTAATGGAGCCCCTTGAAGGACTATTACTAGTATAAATAATGGCTAAATAATTTATATACAGTATATATGTATATAAGCGTGCAATGTGGCCAATTCATTTCCTGCATTAGCAGCAATGATTAAAGAGGCAGACTGAAGTAGGTCTAAGTTGTTTGCTAAAAGCACATAATAAGGAAGTAGTTAGGACGCTTGAGGGATTTTTAGGTTGGATATAACTAAAAGCTTTTTTTTAATGAACATTTCTTAGATACCGTGCATGTGAATGGTAAAACCACAGCAAAGCAAGCTAACATGACCTAACTGGCATCTCCATGGTGACCTATCCTGCTGTAAAAGGTTGGAGCTGTTCTTGTTGGCTGCGGTGGATTAAAGGAGCATGCCGTGCAAGACTGGCAACATGATGAAACATACAGTGTTGACTTATTGTAGCTCAGCATGCACTATTTTAGGCTGAGTTTACTCAGGGAAGGGCATGATGCTCCATACTGTATCTTATAGCATATTGAATTTGGATTTACAAATGTTTAACTGATATCAATCATTATTGCATATAAGTCTTACATGATGCAATAATAATAATAATAATAATAATAATAATAATAATACATTTCTTAGAATATATTACATTTGATTATATTATAAATGTATGATAACATGCCTCAAATAGTCATTAGTATGCTATAGGCTATTTTCTGCAGCAGATGCACACACTTCATAATTAATTAGTTTTCACCTTGATGTTCATGCCTTGAGACATATGATTATCTAATGAATACAGAGAATATGGCCTGGGGGAGCATACAGTGAACACGGTAGTAGAAAACTAGGTATTGGATATTTTGTAGCAACAAAAATACAATTGGGGTTTACGTATATACATCTGTGTGCTAAACTACAATATGGGCAAAGCCATTATGATATAGTATATCATTAATACTATAAGCATATCAAGGCAATTTACATAATTCTGTAAACTCACATCATAATGTTTCTCTAATCTGCAGTGACATTTATTTATAATCTCCAAAATGTTCCCAGGTATTTCCTTTGTTGTTTTAACATGCAAACAATATAATACTCGCAGGGAAGGAAGATCTTTAGGGAGAGATAACATATTTGGCCATTAATGTCTATATCACAATGGTCACATTTTGCGATGTCTAAGAGGGGAGAATGGGACATTTTCACATTGAAATTAACAATAAGAGAGATATATTTCAATAAACATTCTCTAAACTCTTTCACATAATTAATGTAAGCAGGGATTTGTTTTCCAATGTTATATTTTTAAACTAGTTATCTAATTGAATATCTCATATCTTTTACAGTCAGGGTCCACTCCATCCATTTCATGGAGTTTAAATGCTACACGGATTTTACTGCAGAACGATCTATTAGCTACCAAGTATAGCTCTTCATTTGGTTAAATAAAATATTCTACTCTCTGATAATGCAGACTTAAAAAATAGGCCACCAGACAGAACACCTTTAAGCAAGCCTTATTCCCTTCATTCAAACATACTATGTTGAAAATATACCAACATACACCTGCCATGTACATACTCCATAATGACAACAACAAAATCTTTGCAACACAAGTATCTGCTCTCTGCATTGTCTTATGGCAATGTAATTCAACCAAGAACCTACAGTAGATTGGTGTTCTGATCAATTTTGAAAGTGGAAACTCGTGGAATGATCAATTCCTTACGAATTTCTCTGCTGTCTAATTGTGTAGATAAAACGTGTAGCAGCCGTCTCCTTCTCACCACTCTTTGACTTCTTCTAATTGTATTTTCAAATCTACATTTTTTGTTTTTGGTCATCGCTTAGCAAAACAATAAAACTAGCCAAATGGATAAAACTCCACCCCTTCTGCATGCTCGTATAGCAACATGAAAGTTTGAAATTAAATTGCGCCCTACCATGCAGTGTGAAATGTGACTCGTGAGATGTGACTAAAAGGTAAAATATGCTGGATTGGATATTTCAACTCATAAAAACAAAAACACCTCTCCGTTCAATGTGGCTGCCCCCTCAGAACTAAATTGAATATACATTGCCAAGGCTAGGATAGTGTTGCGTGTTGCAGTCTGCACCACTTTGTTCCATTTATAGACCCAGGGCGCTGTAGAAACACCAGATTTTCTTTTCAGCTTGCACACAGAATGGGCAGCTAACGGACCATGAGTATATTAGCTTACAATCATTACCCCACCTTTAATGTGAATTAATATATCTTAGTGTTTCCCAGCGTAAGCTAGATAGGTCTATGCAGAGGGAGTACTTTATGTGCTCAGACGTGCACTTACATATTGAATGTAGTGACCTTACATAACCTTACACAAACTTTAAGTGGCACTGGCAAGAGTGGGGGGCTGATTCTATTGATATTAATTTTCTGAGGAGGACTTTCAGTCACCCATTAAAACTTGTATCGCAAAGGTGACCTTAATGCCTTGTACTTTGAAGGGCAGCGCTTTGAACTTCTTAAAAGCCACGTCAGAAGGGAATTGTGTAAAAGCATTGCATCACAATATGTTTGAACCATTAGAGTGCTCCTGCAGACCTTCTAGTGGACCAGTTATCACGAGAAAGCTCTTAAAGAGTGAGGGTCAGTGAGACATAGTGGATATTGGACCTTTTTTAAATGTTAAACACATTAAAACAGAAAAACCAAACTGCTTAATGCTACAGCATCACTCAGTTAGCACCAGGAGCTGAGCAGTCACAAAGACTTAATAATGTATGAAAATAAGCCTCTGATCTGATGTCTCATGACTGCACTACTTGATGCAGATAAGGAAAATGAATACAGCAAGTAGATATTGAGAAAATTATTTATATACAAAGTTACAGTACATAAACTACCATTGACAACAAGCAATGCATTACTTGGCTTTCTATTGCAAGGAATTGTTCTCACTTCAACAACATAATGACCCCACTGATAACTGAGGACCAATTGGCTTAGAGACTTTCTTTCTGTAATGAAACAATTTGTACTGAAAAAGCCATGCCATTAAGATAAGTGAAAAAAAGTGAATCTGCAGCAGAATAACTTTAAAATCATGGCGTTGCTGTGATAGGTTTGTGTGTGTACTGGAGCACACGATTGCTGAACACACACGATGAGTTCAGCAATATTACAGTGGTCTAATTAACATATTAGCTCTACAACACATGTCACTGTTAGCTATAGCTCTTCTTTTGGTTAAATAAAATATTCTACTCTCTAATAATGCATACCTAAAATAATAGGCCTAATTATGTTATGGAACAAAAGTTTCTATTATCAGGCTGTTTTTCAACCCAATGAATTAGCTGCTGATATTCAGATAATTCCCATGTTGTAATATGTAAAGCAATTTGACCCACAGCCAACAGAAATCATAAGATATTTAGTAA
The DNA here is from genome assembly GCA_027564795.1 of Aphredoderus sayanus. NCBI lineage: Eukaryota > Metazoa > Chordata > Actinopteri > Percopsiformes > Aphredoderidae > Aphredoderus > Aphredoderus sayanus. Next base: position 10,464 of record JAODUG010007830.1, on the reverse strand, counting down.
ATCAGGGTTGAGGAGACCTGGGATTATGACTGGGAACAGGTGTGTTGCCTGTTCAGGATTCTAGACATGGTTCTTGAACGGCATGATTAATGAAGAAGCATATAATCCTGATCAGTGAAAACGTCTGCGTGAGACCAGTAATACATGCATCTCTCATTTGAGCGAGAGGAAGTACATAATTGCAAAATGGACATACACACTGTTACAGCATGCACATGCGAAGGGAATTGGAACATTTTAATAAAGGTTGAGCTTGGTGGCAGCAGAACCATGCCCTTGCTCTGCATCAATTATAAACATCCCTACCCCCATGACCATTAATAGTGTGGTTTTCCTAATGTAATTTGATTTGATCCTATGGAATAGTTCATGGCTAGGATAATTCAGGGCAGTGTTAAGTCATATAAGAATGTTTATATAGGCTGCCAGCCTGCCGCTATTCCAAAACTATAATCTGGGCTGGACTCTCATTGTTGAATAGCTAGTTAGTGGGTCTTAATTGAAGAATATGTGACAATCCAGTCCTGTCTGTGTTTTTCTTGTTTTTGTGGCCATGTGTTTTTTGGGCAGCGACTCTAACTAACAAGACACACCTGCAATCCATCACTCATCAACCACAGTATAAGAACCCTGGCTCCACACACACTCTTTGCAAAATTGTTCCTGTAGTTGCATGTGGTAGTGTGACAGCCAAAGAAGCTAAGAGCAGCGCGCGTCTATACTGTACCGTCTATGCTGTATTTTGTGGCAACAACTCTTGTTTTTGCCATTCACCAGTTAGAGCTCACCTGACTCCGTCTCCGCCTGCCTGCTTGCCTACAGATCTGCCTGTCAGTCAGTTTGTCTGCCTGCCTGCCAGTCCGTCTGCCTGACTGCTTGCCTGTCTGCAAGCCTGCCTGTTCACCTGTCTGCATATCTGCCTGCTCACCAACCTGCCTGCGTGCCATCCCCATGCCAACCATCTGGGCCGCCCTCACACACCCCCAACCAAGACCATTATATCAATAAACCAATTACTATTCTCTAGAAGCCATGACATTTTGTAAGTTCTGCATTGGGGTCCTGGGTTATCCTTCTGTCACCCTGAGGTCAAAATGACCCGCAAAAGGCAGCCTTGTGGTTCAACCCTAGGACAACAGGAGGGTAAATACTAAATAACAAATTATTAATTTTAACTTTTGGTCAGAGGACAATGGAAGGATTAACCCACAATAAGACCTCTTCTCTAATCTAACCCTAGGGCGCCAGGAGAGTTAAAAACTATAAGCAGTATTATTCCAAGTCATTTGTTTAATCAATTTCTCTCCCTGGTTCAGATCCCTCCATATGTTTCCATTTCTCTCTGTGGAAGGACAATAAGGTCTGTTTCTTTTGAAACAGAGCTTATTGTATTTCTAAAACTGTTTAGCCTTGCAGCCTGGGTTGCAAGCCAATTCCTGCCTGCAGTTAGTCACCTTAAGACTCCTGCCTTCATGAATCACTGTGCGGCATGTCCCCCACACTGGACCCTAAAGGACAAAACCTCCTCTGCCACTCAGTGAAGTGGGGGCTATGAACTTGCTGTAGCTAAACTGCCCCAGAGGTGTCAGTCAGCGAATGATAAATGTTCAGTACATTTTGTGTGAACATAACTTGTGTATCTGTGCTCTTCTGTTGTGTGTGAAATATAAGATCTATGAATGTGAATCTGTGAATCTAATATCTGTTGCCACTGCTATTTGTGCAAAAACTGTGGAGTATTGCTCATTGGCTTTTGATGCCAAAACATGTCTGTAATAGTGACGGGCTGCCACCCTTGCCCATGGCACACACCTGGTGGGGGCCTCCTCTCACAGCTGTTGAGGGATGATTTGGGCAGGGATGTGGAGATTAAACACCACTCTGAAGTTTTTCCTTTCAGAGACAGCCCCCACACTGCCAGCTGTCACATTCACCATCGCTTATCTCACTGGGCTTTGAAAACCACAGTCACTCTGGTAAAAACCAAGGCAACAAGACAGCAACTGAGCACTGCATTTCTCCCTTATTTTTAAATCCACTTAAAAAAGCCACTCCTTTTATATATATAAATAGAAACTGTCATAAATGCATTAATCATTTAGTTTTGTGAGACTCAAATCAGCTAGGCTGTGGCTCTACTTTGCACAGAGAATTTCCCAGTCCAATTGTAACAGGAGTGTAATCAACCATGTTCTCACAGCCATGTTCAGTGTTAAGATTGCTATCTGAAGAGGAACATATGTCTGTCTGAAGCCATAACCTTCTGTGGTGTCGATCTTGCACATGCCCCTCATCAACAATCTACTTGACACTCACACTCACAGGCGCGCACACACACACACACACACACACACACACACACACACACACACACACACACACACACACACTGCTGGAGAAAAAATATGCTTCCAAAACCAACAATACAAGAAAAATAATGTCTGTCAGTCATTTCCTGTGCCTGTCTTCCAAAGAGGAAAATCAAAACAGTGGTTTATGAAAGTCCTCAACAATCCCCTTTTCATTAAGGGTGTCAATTTCCCTTTGCCTAGTGCTTTATAAATGCTGAAGATTACATTCAGCTGATCACTATGAAACAATATCATAACTAAGAAAATACTCATAATGTTTGAATAGACGTGCTTCAGCTTGGAAGATGTTTTTAGATACACATGGCATGTACATGAGGAAGGTATACTGGTAAATCTACAATCTCAAACCTTTTCATAAGATGCATATAATGAATATAATATCAATATTACTATTATATTGTCTATTTAATTGCATAAAATTGCAACATACCTTTATATATTGTCTTTTCTTTGTTCATAGATCAAGATAACTTTAAATGAATCAGTCAAGGTTATAACTGAGTGAAATATTGTATATGAGAACCTCAATCAACTTTGTCATCCACACCATTCCAATATTTTCCGAAATTATAAAAGCATTTAGTCAAAAATATTGTTCTCAGAAAATGTTTTATTTTGCTCCTTTCTATGGCAGAATGATGATGACAAAAGTGATTGTGCTTCCTTTATATCTATGAAATCTTATTTTATTTTGAGTTATAATTCAGTTGCATTAATGCATCATTCTAGTGTGATACTTCCCATACGTCCCTTATTTTATTTGTGTTCCCAATAATAGGTACCCATGACAGATTGTAACCATTTGTACTAAATGCAGCACAGACTTTATTCAAACAAAATAAGAATAAGGTAGACTAGTTCAGTACACATTTGGCAGTTAAATCTAAAAGTATTGCATGTAAAACATCCTACTGAAATTTTTTATTTTTATTTACATTACTGCATTTATTAGATTTACCTTCATTGTTAAAACAGCTTTCAGCTACGGCTTTTTGTGTGTTTTTAACCTTCTAATTAATTTAACATACAGTACCACATACTGTATTTTTGTTTACAATCCCTTGATGAACTTTATATTAAGAACATATTGCATAATGTGGCAATTTTCATTGAAATTCATGCATATGTACAAATAAACCCAATGTTTATAATGAAAGCCATCCTTCTGAGACACACACCAGCATGTCAGCAACTTCCTGCACAAACATGACAAACTGTCATGTTTGCTGAAATCAGGGCCTGATGTTGCACACCTCAACATGTTTTTATGTAAATATTGTCATATTTTAACAGTTCCCTGTTATTACACTTAACATTTTTATTTTTTGTGGTGTATGTATGTCAGCATAATTGTCAACACAGCGTGCATCATGAAATTGAAATTACAGAACCTGTATTTACCTTTTGAGGAACAATCGGCTATTTGCTAAAGATTAATCACAATCCAGAATTTTCTACTTGGAGACAGCAACTGAAAATATTACACTGGGGTAAGCACAACGCTGTACATCACAGTTGTTCTCTTACAGAAAGATTCTTGACCTTCAAGGCTATGATTATAAAACCAACATGCCCTCTACTGCATTTCTAGAGCTTTTCAATGTGGATACAAACCTGGAACATTCAGGTATACTGGTTGCCTTGACTGACAGACTTAAACAAACCAGTTCCTCTGGGAGACACATGTGCCTCACTGAGTTTCAGACTTGCATCACTCATATTAGTCAGAGGAAGCTCTTGGTAACTCTTATCCATCGCCATGGACTCCTGACAGGTGGTAAAAGTGTCCTTCATTACAGACCTATCCCTCTCCAGAAAATCTATTCCACTGATTGTCCACATTACTTACAAGGCAGGCATCAGCCAAGGTCTTCAACTGTGTAAATCTACATCAACATCTGTCAAGCCCTTCATAAACATTTAGAAAACATAAATATTATGTACTGTATCTTATCATGCATATTATTCCGCAACCTGAGTTTTCATTGTTGAAAGCAACCCACTGACGCACGTAAATTATAATTGCAAAAATGCCATGTGCTGATAAGAAATAAAAATAGCCTGCTGTTGATCCTCATCACAATACATGAATAGAATGCATTTATTGTTGCTTGCCTTTTTGTTGCATTTCACTCTCACATTTGCTAACTACATTGTTGTAACTCCTTCACAAATTGTAGAGGCAGGAAACCCAGTTCCATAATTATTCATTTTGAAGTCAAGTTGAGTAATTGAAAATGGCTTGGAAAAAGTAACTAGGGATTCTTAATCATAATACATTTGTTTGCTGCCCTTGCTACTTTTATTGTACTGCTTTGCATTTTGTACACCGGTTATACCTTATCAGTGTATGTGTTGTATGTACAGGTGTAACGGTGGCCAGCAGGTACAGTGCAGTGTTAAACCTCAATCTCAGACACCTTATAGGACGCTCTGTCGACGCATGCTAGAGCCCATTGAGTTTTAGCGTGTCTTGTAGGAGCGTCCACTCTACGTGGGAGAGCCGGGTTCGAGTCCCGGTCGGAACGAGCCCGGTTACATAGGTACAGTATATAGACATTTTATAACATGAAGGATAAACTATCGCTATAGAGGTTTAAAACACCTCCTCACCTTAACCATCATACATTTAATAAAAATCAATACATTAATGCATGTCCACAATTATAATACTTATGCCATTATCTATATCTCAATATAAACTCAGCTGCTAGAAGACTGTGCTCTTCTGAAATTATTTGAATGAAAAATGCTCCATCTTTATTATGCTTAATGTTACAGTGCTATCTGTGTGGGGACATGTTCAGACAATTGCTGCGTTTACGGAGTCCAATTACATTTAAATGTTCATATCGAGCTGTTTCCTTCCCTGAGGTATTTATAAGATTTGAGGGTGAGGACAGCATTCAAGAAATCCAGTTCCCTATTCTCCTCTGACAGTCTGGGCCCATTAAAAATTCAAATTAGTATTTGGTGGAGAGACTAAATGTACCCCCTTACCATCATTGTTTCTGGGAAACAGCTTTGTCTCTGTGTTCGTGCATGTTTTTGAGTGAACTGCTCATAAAAATTCATTATGTCTCGCTCTAGCTATGTGTGTGTGTGTGCGTGTGTATGTGCCTGTGTGTGCGCGCTCGCACGCATGTTTGTGCATATGCATTCATTTATTTCAGTGTGTGTGTTGTGTGCACACATGGGAAAGTTGTCTAAGGGCAAAAGTATCATCATAGCTGCAAGATCATTTAAACTGAAAAGTATGTCATTGTTTAATGACTGAATGGATGCACAATGGATGCACTTATTTTTGCCTCAAATTGTACAGCAATTATAGAATTAATGATGCATAATAGTTCCAATATTAACCACATATTGGTTATGCATATGATGGTCACCACTTACACAGTACAGTATGAATGTATGCTTCCCAAGTGGCTCATTGTCTATAATGCTGTATTCTGTCTATACAGGCTTCAGTGATCCCTTCATATTTAACCCATTTCAATTCTGTGAGCTATGGCAGTGACTCATTACGTAACAGTTTGGTTCAGATCATTGGATGATTGGTGTTCACAGAGTCGCCACAAAACTGTGTTTTAGGTAATGGATGAGATTACCCACCACAGTATAGTTATTTTAGTTTTAACCTAATTTAGGAATTGTAGTCTCAGTTTGACTTGCCCGTTTCACTGAAAATATTAGCTTTTATAGTTGTTAGTGTTGACACCAATGCAGAAACGGCTTTCTGCATGAGTGCCTGCAAATGTACATACTGTATTGTATACTGAATATGGATATGGGTACTGAATATGGAATATAGGCAAACTTGTATTTAGCATAAACCTATACAGTTCAGTTCTCTGACAGGTTGAAAAGCAACATACAAATGTAAGGAAATGTATGACGACTTCAGATGCAAAAACCTTTCCTGACATATTGTGTTGTACTGCAAGTAAGTAACATTTATTTATATAGCACATTTCACAGATAAAAATCACAAAGTACTTCACAAGAAATTGGTAATACACAACATTAGTAAATACATGACACAAATGCTCCAAATAATAAACTGAAACATAAGCAAAGACCAAAACAAACAGAAAACACATCAGACTGGCCTAACCACCCTACAGTCTATCTAAAAGCCTCTTTAAATAGAAGAGTTTTCAGCTGTGTTTTAAAAGTTTCCACTGAATCTAAGGAGAGCAAGGATGGAGGCAGTGCTTTGCACAGACTAGGTGCCACTGCTTGAAAAGCACGGTCCCCTCTAGTTTTAAAATGTGTATGGGGAACAATTAAAAATCTCTGGCCTGTTGATTTCAGACTACGTGAGGATGTGCGCAGCTGTAACAGGTCAGAGATGTAAGGAGGTGCCTGTCCCTGCAGGCCTCTAAAACACACTGAATAAAAAGTCATTTTCCAGAAATGTAACTTTATTAAATGAACAGTTGTTTATATCAAATGTGTTTACCTTTTGCTGCATAACTATACAAGTCCATTTATTTAGCTGAAATCACCAAATCCATCAGTTTGGACAAGGCATAGGAAACACCAAAGATGCAACTTGAAACATTTTTAACAATGAAACTAATCAAGATACTAAAGTTAAACTATTGCTTGTTTAACAGAATGTATTAGCAAGAGCTGCACTTTAGCTGTAGGGCTTACTACCTATTGTTGGAACTGCTACCTATTTCTGTTGTAATCACAAACCTATAAAGTAAACTTTGTTTGGAAACAAATTGGTTTACTGTGTTTGAAACCTTGTAGGCAGGATATGATGGATTCAAAACAAGTATTCATTTAAAGACAGGAACAAGAGTGATATCACCATAGCCGATCGCAATATAGCGACGGTGGCTTGCTGGTAGTTGCCTGTCTAGCCGACGTGAACCCTGGAGGGCAGAGAGTTGAATGAGCGACGAGGCAAGCAGGCGAGACTGCTGAAGAGGTGAGAGTTGAAGGGGCGACGCTGAAACAAACAGACGTAGCTTCTGAGAGGTGAATTTCTGGTACGCGTGTCCACGAACTGGCAATTGGTGCCAGGGTCGAAGACTTTTTAAAACCTCCGCCCAGGAAGCAGAGGAGGGGAAACTTCACGTGGGTGCATCAGGTGGCCGCGGACTTGGCATCGGCGCTGTCCGGTGCTGAACCCGCGACCCGGACCTGTCCAGCGCTGGTGCTGCAGCAAACACATTCTTTGTAGGGGCTGGGAAATTGTGTTTAATACACAATTTCCAAACAAAAATATTGTAAATGATTAATGGCCATGTAACATAAAGCTTATTAAAAAATCGTAAGTGCTGTTAAAAATGCTCTGGGGTCGGTACATGACGGTTAATGTATTGTACACACACATCGTGTGTGTGTGTTTGTGTGTGTGTGTGTGTGTGTGTGTGTGCGCGCGCGCGCGTGTGTGTGTGTGTGTATGTATGTGTGCTTGTATTTGTCTGATACCACAAATAATTAATTCTGATCATTAAGAAAATGCATCATCTGCCAGTAAACAGAGTTAGTTGTTTTTGCATGGAAATGAACACCGTTCCAGATAACTATTATTTAACCCATCCTGATGCTAAGTAGAATGGAACATGAGTCACTGTTCCCCGTAACAGAGGCTAGTTCACAAGTCTACAGTACAATTCTCTTACTTTCCAATGCCACCGCAGTCTTCCATTTATTTAATGTACAGTGTAATTATGTGCTGTCACGGAGAGAGATTTATTATGTTTCATATCTGGCTGAAATTTAGACCTAATCTTAGTCATACTCTAATATCAGGAAATGTATACACATTTTGCCATTAAAAGTGATGTGATGTCACGCACCTAGAAGCTTTCCTATAGCTTTTGTCCTACAGCATGGAAGCAGACTGATTAATTGCCATGTTATGGACCAATAATCATTGCTTGGTCATTGCGGTTACTGTTAATGAGTTTAACTTTTGTAACCTGCAGGTTACACAACAAGACAGTAAACAACAAGGTTTCTTTCATCTTAGTTATTTTTCACAAGGCCTGAAAGAATACCTTACTAAAAATGGACAGGCTTGCTTGAGGGTGACTGGCTCTCCTACTTTCTAATTTGGATGTATTTAATCCAAGTTCTTGTTTTCCTCAATTTGTGCTGTCCCATATTATCTTGTTTTCTTGCTTGCCTTTTATCTTAAAATTGTTCCTTTTTTGTAGCTTATCTTTAAATTGTTTCAATAAAAATATGCCTAATAACAATTCAATATGATGCAACATAATGAGATGCATACTGTAGGCCTACAGCTACATTATGATGTAAATGTCAATGTATGTAACTGAACATTGTATGTAACTGTAATGTAGCGCCTCAAAGGGTGGCAGATTCAGTTATATTTGAGCATAATCATAAATGAATTGAATTGCATAGCCATCGACTGAGTAAAGTATAGAGATCTGTAGAAGCTTGTGATATAGAGAAATCTGAAGGAGCTGTGTGATACAACAAATACTGCCTAAAGTAATGGCTCTGCAAGTGTCAAATGATAAAGGATTGCACATTCTACAATGGTCCAAAGGTGGAAGACACACTTATTGTATTAAGTTAAGTTTGTGGGTCTGTGTGCATACAGTTATGTAATTGTTTGAAATCAAGGCTACCCAATTAAGATGAAGGTGACCCTTAGGGATGTGGATAACCAAATGAAGTCATAAATCCAGCCCATTTTCCATTGAAGTTTCAGGGATTCTGACATTGTAATTTCAAATGGTATTTTTCAGTTTGAAGAGACACTTGAGTCAATTAGCGCCATTGTGGCTGGATGAATTTGACATAACCCCTTTTAGTTGAAGAATTAGTTAGCATACATGTCATGTTTTGCCAACATCATCTGCCCTTCTTAAAATGACAAAATGAAGGATAGCCTTTTACTGTATGGTGACAACACATTTTCAGTGTGGACTGAAATCTGTAGAGCTTCTAATAGGTAGTGATTAAATGGCCATTCAGCCTGATTATGGAACTAAGCAAATGTAAATTGAAAATGAGGTCTGGGTGTGTCCTTAAGAAACATGAATAAACAATTTGTTGGAATCTGTTTGTTATTCGCTGTCAACGCGTCAAAGAATTCTTTCCCAAGAGATCTTTCTCCTCTCGCTAGGCAGCAGGCCTGAAACCAAATGGAGAAAATCAATCATCTTCAACTCCATGTCTGTTTGTGTGCATCACTTTCCTCATCCCACTCTGTCTTTGTTTCTCTGCGATATTGCTGGTTCTATATCTTGTTCATACATTTTTCAATTATCTGGACATTGTCTGAAGACAAATTCTGTGCTGCCCTCTTCTGATCTCAGGGGACATTGAATGGACCTTGCACACTGGCACAGATGTTAATCTTTCTGACATCACAAATTGACTCCAGCTGAGGCAGTTAACCAGAGCACACAGAATTAATGAGCTGCTTCTCAGCATTCAGCATGTAGCACTCAGCATTCAGCATGTAGCATGTTATAAACATACTGCAGTTTTTTTCTTCTGTGGTGAGCAAAAGATAGGGGACACAAAACCATGAAGATCTGAAAAGCTGAATGGAACAAATAGTTAATCCGCCTAATTGGTCCAAAGGCAATAAGAACACCCCCATTTGCCTGGTTTCTTCAAGTCAACCTAATAGCCTTGTGCCTAATGCGTCCATTAGCTACTTCAGCCTTGCATCCCCCCTTAGACAGCTATATATGTCACCACTGTTGTGAAACAGCATAAAAGGGACATGACCGGGTGAGATAGAGAGTGAAAGAGAGAGAGTTAGGGAAATCCATTAAATTCTGCTAAAATATTAAGTAAATATATCTCTATGTTTTCAAATATTTTCCCCTTAACTCTTCAATGGTAGTGAATGGTTGGGGTCAAATTTGAGTGTTTAGTGTGTGGAATGGGGAAACTGTTCTTGATGGATTCCTAGGAGCCAGTCCAACTTAATGATCTGCTAATTCCTCGCCTTTAGTCTCTCTCTCTCTCTCTCTTGCTGTCTCTCTCTCTCTCTCTCTCTCTCTCTCTCTCTCTCTCTGTCTGTACCATCCGCTCCAACCAATATACCTAACACGATGACTTTCCTGGCAAAACAAAG